>VWZP01006707.1:2328895-2602261 GCA_013396995.1 Dicaeum eximium
GCTCGGCCCGGCCCTGCCCGGCCTGCGGCCGCATCCCCGCTCTCACTTCGCTGCCCTTCTCTTAGAGGTGCTGCTTTACTACCCCCGCCTTCGCTTACTGAGGCCGTGGTCCGTTCCAGGTCTTGTCCTTAAAGTTTCTACATTGGCTTGGCCGATATTAGGCTTGCCTGTCCGCCTCCGGACTGTGAGTAGGGAGACGGTTACTGCAAGGTTAAGGAGGTGGCTTTTGTTTTTTTTTTAAGCTCTTTGTAGTATCAGTGTAAGCCTGAAGGTCACCGTGTGCCCGATGTATTTTAACAAATTAATTTTTAAATAACCTGAATTCTTCCGTTGCTATTTATTGGGATACTGGGATAATTTCGGCGTAGTCGTTGCTTTCTTAAATTGCGTGAGTACAGCTTTTTTAAAAAATCTATTATTGGCTGATATGGTTTGTAGTTCGATCTTGAATATCTTGAGATCTTAAAATTGTTAGAAAGCCTAATAGAGGTCTGTGGTATTTTTTAATTGTAGAGCGTGAGAGTTTTGAAATACTACCTCCAAGGAGAACTGTGATGTAGTAATTCTAATAACGTTAATACATTTTTCTGTTCTTGGGGTGTTTTTTTTTCCTTTTTATCGCAGAAGAAAGCACGATTGTGGCTCCTGAGTAACAGATTAATTAAACTCCTTCCATCACGGTGGCATGGAACAAAGATCAGGGTGGAGCTCTCACTTGGCTCAAGTATATTCTGTACTTCAAGTTGATTATTTTACAGTTTTTACAACAAACCTCTGATTGCTAAATGATGCTTATTGTTTAATGACTTCTAATTAGTCGTTTTTTAGTGAAAGATGCTTCAAAATAGGGTTGAAAAAAATTACTTGTAATTATAAGAATTTGCAAACCTATCTCACACTGAAGGACACAGGACTGATTCTTTTATGGCCCTGTTTTCATTTAATGAGTGTTAATTAGTATATCCAAAATTAACTCTTGGTTTCCTGTTCTGTCCTCATCCATCCCTGTCAGTATTACAGTATAGTATTAGAACAGCAGTGTGACAGTTGTACTTCCTTTCAACATTTTATGACAAAACTTGCATCAGTAGACTGGAATGTCTGACAAATACTGGCTGGTTTCCCTGAAGTGGAAAGGATGCTTAACTAGGCCAGATAAAACAGTAACATCCTTTTTACTGTAATAATCTTCTGAATTTTGACACAGATACAAGTTTGTTAACTTCTCGGGGCATTTCTGCTTAGCTTAAATCTCTTGTCTGTACTGGTTGTCTAGTGAGTTTGGAAACATTGAAAAGAAAAGGGAAAAGCTCATTTATTTACGGTAAAGGCTAATATAAGACTTCAAAACTAGAAATAATTATTTTTCTGGCGATGCTAATTAGAGGTGAGATCTATTTGTTAGAGGAAATGAGTAGCTGAACCTTCTCTATAACATGTTCAGTTGCTGAATTGTACAGGTGCTGTACAGCCAAACTCCACAGGTGGGAGTTCTCACACTCCTTTGTCATTTGGTCTATCAGCTGCTTCTTTTTATGGAATAAATAATAGCAACCATTCAGTGTCTTGTCACTGGGATTAGGGTCTGTTCTTCTATAGACTTGAACTTTGGCTAAGCTTCTTCAAACTTCAGATGCTTTAAGTCATTTTCATGTCTCTTAAAAAAAAAAAAATTAGTTTAACTCCATTGAAAACCAGACCTGTTCTTGAGCAAGTGATAGATGTATTGATATAGTGATCTGGTTGTAGAGTTTAGATGTCTTTGCTAAAGAAGTTTTTCTGAATTTGAATGTGTGTGTGTGAAACTGAGTGTAAATATTGTTTCTCAGAGGAGGTTGAAATTATCCTAAGGGCAATAGGGATCTGAAGTAGCGTACTCTGGAAAGCTGCAGTATGAATTGTAGGAAAATAATAAACAGTCTTCTGCCTTCCCTTGATTACTAAAGTAGTTGTTCTTTTTTTTAAGTAGAGTAGCAGTTCATCCAATTTGGCTGTATATGGCAGGTATAACTAGGGTTTGGAAGTTAACATGTGAGAACACTGCCATTGTTATTTTTCAAGTTCTAGAAATAGTTTTTTCATTTACTTAAAAAGAAAAAAAAATCAATCCACCACAGAAAAGGAAGATAAAAAGTAAATTATGTTAATCTGACTCTCTCAGCTAAATGTGACCAATCAGTTTGAGGAGATAAGATTTTTGGTTGCATGTGATTAGCCTTTTCTTGGCCTTGTCTAGTTAGTTTCATTTTCCCCCATCCCTTCTCTCCCCTTTTCACAGCGTGTGGGGAGTTCCTAATATGCTCTGTTTTCTGTATTTCACAACTTTGAAATACAGGGCCTGTGTAACAGCAGCCTCTTGCTATTGAACTCATGGGAAAACAGTCTTTCAAGGAGGTACAGATAAGAGTGTACGTTCCCAGGGAGGAGAGTGATACGGGCCTGGGTGAGCCCTTAGCCTGGTGTGTGTCCCTGGGGCCAGAGAGCTGGGCCATAGCTCATCTGCAGTGACACGTTCTTTAACAGCCAGGTTACCAGGGGCTCCCTGTCTGAGAAAGGCACTTGTAAAGAGATCTCTTCTCCCAGACCCCACACTCCTCCTACTTGAATGTTTTAAACTAACAGGACAACTTCCCAAACTTTAACTCTAGTATGTTATCAGATTGATTGGTAGTTAATAGCATTAGATCTTCTTTTTAAATTTTATGTCTGCCATGTAAAATATGGGGCAAAAATGATGTTGGAGAGCAGATATGCTCTCTTTACATTTTCAAAACTAAAACCTTGTGAGTACTTTCAGGTGGTTTTATAAGCATGTGTCAGCTTTGACTTTGTAGAACTTCAAGGAATAACTGTCTGCACTACAGGTTTTTAGGTTTTTAGTGTCCAGGTTTTTGGCAGTAACTATGCCAACTCTGGAAATGTGAGTTATTAGTTAATTTCTGGTAATGAAAGATGTATGGAGAAATTTACCTGAAAAAATTAAGAACTGGGTGGTCTTGTAATGCCTCTTCTCTGCATAAGCCGAGGAAACAACTAATGTTCAGTGACCTTCAGTGAAAATCTGAGTGTTTCACAGAATACTGTAATATTATATCTATTAATTTTAAATATATAATTATATCCATTATATGTATTAATTGCCTTTATGTAGATGAATCTGCCTTAAGGACTATCTTGAAAGAATTGTGGTAGCATTTTTTCATGTGTGCAGTGGCAAAAGGTTCATTATTAATTAGCCCTTTACCTTTCAGCTCAAATGGCGATTCCTCCATCATACGTAGACCTTGGCAAACCTGCCAGAGACATCTTCAATAAAGGATATGGTAAGAATAGTACCTTCTATAAGTGGTGTTTGAGGTGCAACATTTAATTGCCTTTTTAAGTCTGTATGGAAAATTGAATGATCAAATGCCAGTGTTTTTGGGGAGGAGGAAGGTGTGCTGTGCTTTTTATCTTTACTGCCACCTAACAGATCATTGAAGGCTTTTTGTGGATTGTTTTGATGTGAAGGCTGTTAAGTTTTACTGTTCGAGCCACATAAATGTCAAAGGTGTACAAGTATGCAAGAATGTAAGCAGCAAGTGTAAGTTTAACTTAGGAGGACTTTGTTTATTGGTCTGTCTGTCCCACAACATGTGTTGTGGCCAGACCTACTTATTTACAGTTCCACTGGTTATGTATTTCCCAGTGACTTTGCTTTTGCAGTTTTTTACTTTGAGATATTTTGTCTTGGTACAGAAAGAGGCATTTTATGGGTTGGAATAACTTTTTAAAAGGCATTGACTATTATATAAAAACTGTTCCATTCCAGGAACAGACAATAATGTATTTCCTTTTGGAAGCATCATTTGGTAGGTAAATATAGTCGTGTAGGACTGAGAGGCACTTCCGTGCCTTGTTTTGGAGAGGCCTCCTTTATCTGCTATGGCATCTAGAAGTTGGATGTTGCTGAAGTCTGTCTGTAGCTGTTTATATATATGCATATATATATAGAGTACACTGCTGAGACTGCCTGAAAGACCAGCTTATTGAAAAATGTGCAGGGTCTTAGTTAAGGCCTAATCATGTAACTTTGACTTCTGTTTATTAAGGTTTTGGGTTGGTGAAACTGGATGTGAAAACAAAATCTGCAAGCGGAGTGGTGAGTTTAAGTAACTTCTATTAATTACATTTTTTTCTAGCTATGTTCTGATACTTAGTTAAAAGGGGCACATTTCATATGCTGTTAAGTATTTTACAGGTTATATCAATGATAAATATCTGGTGTTAGATAATTTCAGAAGCCCCTAAAGTTCTGAATGTATCAGGAATATTGCCTTGTTCAGTAATCTTTGTATAATAGAAGGGCTTATTACTTGTCCCTGGTCTTACATGTGAAAGTGAACAAATAAAGTATTTTAATATACCAATTATAGTATACAGATTTTATTTCTGAAGTAACTTGTGATACTGTTTGGTGGAAATTTCTGATATTGAATAAGCATGTTGAATCTTTGGCTCCTCTAGGTACTTAAGCATTGCAGTAGTGTTCCAAGCAAGATGTCTTGGTCATGCAGGCAGTGCCCCCTGTAACTTCTGTCTATTTCTAGAGCAGACTTCGCAAGATACAAGGGTAGATTTTTTTTTTCTCCTCATAACTGGAGCCTGAGCAGTGTAACTTACTGTTAGAAACAAGGTTTGTGGGTTATATGCTCTGTTTTTTCTATAAGTCTGTATGCCAAATGAAACAGTTTGCAAGAGCCCTATTTCAGAGGTAGTTGTTCTTACTGTAGCTTGTTTCTTTGGAGGACTACCAGTTATGCTGGTAAAACACTGTGAAAAATCCAAGCCCTGTTGTGACTACCATATCAGTTATAAGCCATTCTTCTCAGGAGGAGAAACTGCTGGCATATATGTACTACAGATGTTGTAAAGCAAAGATTAGAAGATAATACAGTAATTTGTTTCTCCTGAAGCTGTTGTCCCAATGGTTACAGTGACATAGACCCTGTGCAGTAGGAATAGCACAAAGCAAGAAGGTAAAGCTGAAGATATTTGTGTAGTTCCCCTCCCTTGCCAAGAAATAGACCTACTAGAGTTAGGCAACTCTGTATGGTGTACTGGGTCACTAACATAATACAAGTAAATGTCTTGGGCGTGGTCAAATTTGTTCAGCCACCATTAAAGAACAGTCTCAACCATGTTTGATTCATGCTCTTGGGGCTTTTGCTGTAAGAGTGTCTAAGGACTTGTGATTTCAAATCCGTGTTTCCTTCTGGGGAAGGTGAGTGTGAGAAGTCTGCTTGAAAATAATATTGTGTACGGAGGAAGACAGAGATCAAAATGTTTATGTTTTAAAAAGTTGAAATAATGGACTTCTTAAATCATAAGGGCAATAATAGTTCACTGGAAAGAGCTCTTGAAAAGGTACTTGATTCCACTTCTAATTACCTTCAGTTCTTGAATAATGGTACACAGAAACTATTCATTCTGTTTTTTGTGAGAATCCAATTAGTGAGAGACACGAGTGATTACTTCCTTTAATAAAGAAATGTGAGTGATACTGTTGACTTCTAAGTTACTTTCTAGGATTGAAGGTCAGATCACACCATACTATAAACCCAGCTTGTTTGCTAAGCTCCCACTTCAGACATTATTTCTGTGTGTCATTGAACGAAAGTGCCAGGGCAATAAGAGTTTTATAGGAGTCAGTAGGTGGTGTGCCTAGGGCTGGTGTGAAAGGCTAGTGCATTGGGCAGACTAAGAACTCATTAAAAAACAATTATAACCCCAACCCAAACAAAAAACCAAACCACCTACCCCACCCCCAGTTTGAAAAATGATGCCATTTTATGACATTTTACAGTTGGACACTGTCTTTAGGGATGGCTGACAAGAATAATGAAAATACATACGTGATCCCTAAAGAATTTTACTGGACTCGTAATATGTGCCTATTAGTGTTCTTGGCTCTTGGTTTGATTTTTATATTGCTCACTGGGAGTATCAAACTGAGCCTTACATTTCAGGAACTTGTTGCTGCTTTAGAGGAGAGTCCTTATGGTGGTTACTGTCTTCCTTTGGAGTTAATTCACCACCCTGTATGTTTTGTAATAGTGGCAGGAACACTGCAGTTGAGATGGGGGTTGTGGGGAGGCCTCCATGTAGGCAAGAGTCATTAATTCTTCTTGGCTGTGCTGTTCTCCCTTCTCCCCTGGAGCTTGTCTACTGATTTTAAATTTTTTCCATATAATAACAAGATCTTAGTGCTTGTTGAAGGAAGCACTGTGTAGTGCTTTCAGGATCACATGTATCTTCTGTGCTTTTTAGGAATTCACAACATCTGGTTCATCAAACACAGACACTGGAAAAGTGAATGGAAGCTTGGAGACCAAATACAAGTGGGCTGAGTATGGTCTGACTTTCACAGAAAAATGGAACACAGATAACACTCTGGGAACAGAAATTGCAATTGAAGATCAGGTAATAGATTAGGAAAATATTTATTTGTTTTGCCTTTGTGTAAGAACTGAATTTATAGCTTTATTTTATCTTCTCCTCCCTTCAATTAGCTTGCCAAAGGCTTGAAGGTGACATTTGATACAACTTTCTCACCAAATACAGGGTAAGAATTGTTACCATTTTTACCTAACTTAGGGAGTAACAGCAGCCGTAGTCCATTGATCTGGTCTGTGGTATTGACAGAGCTGTTTGTATGGTTTGCTGTTGATATCCAGTTTAGCAAATCCCAATGCTAGAAGGCTTCTGCTCTTCACCATCACATCTCTATGGGATTAGTATTGCACGTTTCACAACGTTGCTTATTTTCTGGGATAGAAATATCTGGAAGATTGCAGGAAACATGAAACTGCTGCTACATTCATCAGAAAATGCCTGCTTGCCATAGCCCTGGGTGCTCTGGATGGGCTGGTTGTACTTCTGCCTGGTCCAGGGGATGCATGTGCAGGACATTTAGATACATTGTGTAGAGTCATAGGGCTTGAATTTCACAGGTCATTGAGGAAGATCACGTATGCTTATCTTAAGATAACTCTTTTCTCTGTTTCAGAAAGAAAAGTGGTAAAATTAAGTCAGCTTACAAACGTGAATGCATAAACCTAGGCTGTGATGTCGACTTTGATTTTGCGGGGCCTGCAATCCATGGTTCAGCTGTCTTTGGTTATGAAGGCTGGCTTGCTGGCTATCAGATGACTTTTGATACTGCCAAATCAAAATTGACAAGAAATAATTTCTCTGTGGGTTACAAGACTGGAGACTTCCACCTGCACACTAATGTGTAAGTACTGAAAACTTCTCCAGCTTTCCAGAAGCAAGCTTTCTTTACCTTTCCTTCTAGTCAAAATATGAATGCTTGAAATATCAAGAGGTGCTTACAAGGCCATTAAGGGAGTGCATTTTTCAGTAGGAAACTCTAAATAAATGTGAATGATACTTTGTATCTCTCTTTTTCAAAACAGTAAATACCTGTGACTGGTTAGTACTTGCAGCATATGTGTTACAGCTTGCCAAATACTGAAGTACGTGCAAATTGGAAGTGCAGTACTTCAGTTATGCAGAACTGATCATAATGCTTTTTCTGCCTATCCCATTATATTGAATTGTATCAGATTACAATTTAAGGGCAGTAGATTTGTTAGAGGTAGTAATTAGTGTTGCACTAATGCTGTAGTAGATTTTAGAGCTTTGCTTCTGGACTCCTTGTGGAGGTTCATCTTCTTGCCTGTCAGGGATTAAGAGTGTATGAAACTGTAAACAAGTGTAAGACTTTCTGCCTTTAGATCTTACATCAGAGCAATCTGATCAAAACTTACTGAAAAACACTGTGTTTTCACTCCAAATTAATAAAATTGGTGCAGTTCTGGTGTGTTGAGATAGTTAAAAGCTTTTGCTTTTGAAGGGAAAGCTTGGGGATTGTATCCATCTGAATTCATGGAAATTGAGTAATGTAGGAGAAAACTATAAAATACTTTAGAGTCCAGGCTGTAAGAATTCCATTTCAATTTACTAATGTAAAACATTGTGACAGATTTTTGAATGGTCATCCAGTTCTCTAGGAATTTCATGTATTCAGTAATCACGTAATTCAGAAGGCCCATTTTGTAACCATTAACACATATTGGTCAGTTTTGTAAGGATGTCATCTGGAATTTTGCTCAAGGACTTTGACAATTAACATGAAAATTAGCTGTAGTACTCTGAAATACTTTTTTATTTCCATGAATTACTGCCATTTAATTTTGCCCTGAAACCTTTGTTCATCTCCCCTTCTCTTTTCGAAAAATGTGAACCAACTCAAACTTTTGAAATTCTTATTTGAATAAAAATCTGAAGTAGTGAAAAAAAAGGAGAGTGGATTATGCAAATAGGAAACTAACTTCTTTCTTAATTTGTGCAGCAATGATGGTTCCGAATTTGGTGGGTCAATTTACCAAAAAGTGAGCGACTCTCTTGAAACTGCTATAAACCTGGCTTGGACAGCAGGTAGCAACAGCACTCGCTTTGGCATTGCAGCTAAATACAAGTTGGATTCCACTGCTTCTATTTCAGTAAGTATGGCTGTAACCTGAAGGGTTGCACAAAGTACAGTGTATTTTCAGTTGCTGTGAATCCATGTGTTATAAGTACAAAATAGGCTGGGAGGCCTTGTAGGGAATTACTCTTACAGTCCAGGTGATTATAATTAAACCAGCAGTATTTAAATTCTGTAATGTTGCTTACAGCAAAGTCTCATAGAGTCCGACTGTCAAATGTGCTTATGCTAGGGATCCTACTGTATTTATTAAAAGAAAAACACAATTTAAAAAGGTTTGTGCCTGGTTCTCTAAGTTGACAGAATTGTTTTTTAAACCAGTTTCTGGGAAGAACTCTGGCGATACTGGTTAAAAGTTGATAAGCAGCAGAGTTTACTGTATGTTACCAAGTTGGGATCATTCTGTTGAGGAAGTGATGGAAAGTGAGATAAATAATTGTGTATATATTGTTTATGGTGATACTACAAAATGTTTGCGGTGTGACTGATTGGACTTGCAAGATACTAATTCCTGTGTAATAATATGAACATGGAGGAGTCTTCCGATGTGGCTTTTTTTGGGAGACTGGTGGTAAATGGCTCTGGCCTTCTGAAAAAAGGGAAGTGGTGAAGTTCACCTGTGAAACCATGTTCCAGTAACAGTTCTCCCCTCCCTTACATCCCCTCTGCTCTTAAATATGTTATTGCTTCAAAATATGTTACTGCTTCACCTGTAAGTTGAAGGACGAAGGCATAGCTGGAAGGAGAGAATTCAGGAAACAGGCATACTGAAAGAACAGATAACATTAGGTTAAACTGATAATGGCAGTGTTGCCATAGTTATTCTAGATTCAGAATGGTAAAATAACGAATCAGTTACAACATTTCAGTTGCTTTTTTTTAATTTTTTTTTTTTTTTAGGCAAAGGTGAACAATTCTAGTCTAATTGGAGTGGGTTACACCCAGACCCTGAGGCCAGGTAAGAGCTATCATGTGAATTATGTCACATATATATATATCTTCTATGCATCCTAAAGAAAATGATCTCTGTATTTACATGTAATTTTTTCCCTTCAGAATATTTTTTTCTTTGAAGGCCAAGTAGATATTTTACAGTAGGTTCAGTCATACATCAAACCTTTATCTAAACAAGACAAACTCCATTTTATCTGTTGGTATTAATGTATTATATTCTTCACTAATCTGTGCAGGAGTGGACTGTATTATATTTGACAGCTTAGCTTTAGGCTAGGCAAAGCATGTCTTTTTTGGCACTGCCTTGTCCAGTCATACCATGTTGAATGATAGCAGGTCTTCAAATTATGATTAGCTGTCAAAACCCCACACTTCCTGCTCTTCATATATAGTAAAAAAACTCTCCAGACCTTAACTTGTTCTGTTTAAGTGTGAAAGCACCTGTTAAGGCTGTATTACCATTGGTTAGTTCCTTATTTGAAAAATCTAGTTTCATTCCATCCCTTTACAGGCAGGATGGGTAGATCTGTCTATGCGCAGATTTCCTCCTCCTTTGCATGTCTTAATGCAGGAAAGGAGAACTCTAGTGTATTTAGCAATTAGAGGCTTTGTATATTGACATTATAACTGTTCACAAAAATCATATAGCTTTCTTCATGTGACTAACTTTTGGTAGATTTCGTGGGTAAATGTATTCTCCTCTAAAAATCTTTAGAGGAAAGTAACTATATAAAAAGAGAGCTACAACTGGGACTTGTGATGACAGAGGTTAAGCTGCATGAAAGCTACTGTGTTGTAAATATGCTGCTGAAAAATCTTACAGGTGTGAAGCTTACACTGTCCGCCCTGATAGATGGCAAGAGCATCAATGCTGGTGGCCATAAACTTGGCCTTGGCCTGGAATTGGAGGCCTAAAAAGGTGAAGAAACTGCTGCAGAGAAAGGGATATCAGAAGAATTTGGCCTTAAAATGTATTTCCAATGTGACCAGCAGGCTTTTTTCCAGAAAGGATGACCTAGAACAAGAGCTGTATTTGAAGCATTTAGACAGTTACTTGTTAGCTGGTTTCTAGTTAAATTGGTTACCCATCTAGTTAAAATTCTGCATTAGTGCAGTCACTTAAACATTATTTAAATGTATTTAACTGTTTAATGCGCTACCCACAAATAATGAAATAGACATTTATGAAAACTGTACAATTGTGTGCATGTTTGTTTTTATGTTCCTTTTAACATTCGATATTGCCATTGAATGAAAAATGGATCACTGGATGTTTTGAAATGAGGTCAACAATTTTGTTGAATGACCTGAACTAGAAATACATTTGGTATCCCAAGACAAATTATGAATAAAACAAGTACACACACATACTTGTGCCTCAGATATTTTAAGAGTGAAGATAGGAGGGTAGTGCTCAGTTAAGTTTTAACTTCAAGTAATCCAAGAAGTAGTGCTCTGTACCTTTGTGCAATTAAGGACCCCCACCCGCAACAGTGCTGAATATAGGTGAACACTTGGATTCCTCAAGCAAATGGAATGTGCTTTTCTGTCAGGTAAGGTTTGTCACAACACAATGGTTTAATTCCCCCTGTGATCCACGGGCGAGATGTGCTGTGTTCCTAGTTGGCCTCCTGGTGCAAAAAGTGCAGATCGATGTACTTGGCACACTGAGACATTTAAGAAATGTTCCTTGAAAAACCTCACCACAAACACACCTTTCGCTTATATTTGTATGAAGTGAGATGTATCTCTGCAATTGAATGTAACAGTGTAATGGTATAACAGCCTGCTTATCCCAACTGCTGTGAGAGGTTTCTGCTTAAAATGACTGAAATAAAGACAATTTTAAATGGTCATGGAGGAAAATGCATCTGATCTTGCTTTCCCTTTAACTAATAAATCTTGGAAGATACCCATTTTAAGTCCAGAAACTTGCAGAATATGGGAAAACTCTCATGTTGTTCCAGAATAGTAATAAGAGAGATTAGAAGTATGAGGGATATTTAGTCAGTGAACCTTAACATCCCTGAAGGTCAAACTAGCTGTGAATGCTTTCAATGTGGAATATGTTAAATACGTGTAGTTGCACTGCTTACATTTAAGAGTTGGAGTTTACTGAGCTTGGGGGAATGCCTGGAGCCTACTTCTTAAGACCCTCTCATAGCTGGGAAGGGTGTCTTGATACTGTCTTGCAGTCAGTGGTTCACAGCAGCTCCCTTCGTAGTGCAGGTGGCTGGCTCATGCTCGGGAAGTGCTCTCTGGTTTGAAAGTGTTATCAGTTGATACTGCATTAAAATTAATGCCCATAAAAGTATCAGTGATTTGCTCGAGGTCTTGTTCCATCCTGCATTGTTGCCCTCACACTGAAATTCTCACATGAAGCACTCTGTTATGAGCTGCCTGTGTTCAGGCTTTAGCTGTGGAGTTGCTGAGCCACGTTTTTTGCAGAAGACACAGTAGACTGTAAGCCTCCAGCTCAGGCTCTTGAGCAGGCTTGCTAGTGTGTTTGACTAGTTTTCTTACATGATAGTAAAGCATTTGTGCTGTGGAGCACCTTTACTGCTGTTGTCACTAAATGCCCTTGTCTGAGTTGCATTTCTGCCATTTAGGGTGGAAGAAGCATGTAAGGTGCAGTTCTTGCTGTTACTGCATGTTAAGGTCCATAAGTGCATATTTTTAGTTTGAGTTGGTTTTGTGTGCTAGACCACTTAAAAGCTAGAGACCATGCGTCCAGACACTGAACTTTTGTATGTGTTTTCTTTTCAGTATAAGCGTCTGTGGTGCCTCACAAAGACTGGGCTTATGATCCAAAAACCACAAAAAGAAAAAAATTGAAAGCTTAACCAAAACAAACCACCAAAAAATCCCCAAAACAAACCAAAACAACATAGCAAAACAAAACAAAAAAAAACAACTTGAAACATTGTGTGCCTGTATGCGTTGTCCAGCTGCAGTACCCAGGCAAATAATGGATTGTGTCTTTTGGTTATAAATGATGCCTTGTTTCTATCCTTAAACCAGCAACTCTGATGCTGCTCAGCATTTGAGAAGGCTGTAGTTGACTTTTGTTTTGGGTGGTGGTGGTTTGTGGATTTTGAGGGGTTTTTTTAGAAGCAAACACTATAACTGTTTTCTTTACTACCTGCTCCTCTAGATATTTTTTTTCTGAGGTCACAAAATTGGTAAGTGAAATAAAAGCACATATTGCTGAGTTTCTCTTCAACTCTTAAAAATTAGTAGTGGAAAACTTGAACCTATTCATTTTACTCTTTGTAAATGTGCATGACTTTACTAGTCCCTCAGCCTTTAAACTTTGAGTAGTTGTATTTGTTATAGTGCTGATAGGCAGCTGGAGAAGTAAAAGGGCTCTGCAGTAGTTAAGAGAACTGTGAAATTGTGAGTTTTGCTAAAATTTTCTGTCATAAATCACTACTTCAAACATGAAAAAGAAGTTCAGTGTCTTTTTCTTCATATCTCTGAAGTAAGGCTTATTAAAAATGGCTTTCAACTTACTTTTCATCTGTTACAGAAGCTTGTGGTGTAATTGGAGTTTTGTGGTAAGGAATGTTGGTAGTTTATATAGCTCCATTTTACTAAAATATGTAAAAAGCCTTAAGAATAACTTTCAGTGCCAGACAACCTTTCCTCAGGTGTTCTGAATAAAACCCCCCCACCACTTGAGATGGCCAATGACCAGAGCATCGTTCTGCATCGTTTGTGTGAATTGTAGCATTGCATTCCTGCCTGGTACAGCTGGAGTAGGGGGTGTCTGTGTATATTGCAAGGAGACTTAATCACGCTTTCATAAATAAAAATCCTTTCACATGAGATTATGATGCCCTGGATTTCACGAGTTATGTCCGCGTGTCCTGAACATTTATGCTCTTCCTGTGCTGTAGAAATTCTCCAGGTTGGTTCACTTAACCTTGCAGTCTTCGTGTGGTTCAACTGGGTATGGTATATTCCTAAATCTGCCTCTTACACACTGCAGTTCAAAAGCAGGAAATTTGAAACTATTTTGAATGGGCAGGGAAACCTTTCGCCCCCAAGCGTTGGGCCAGGGGTTTTTACCTTTCCCTTGGCACTAGATAAAGCGAGGCAGCAGTAAGGGTGCTTGCTGCCCTCTAATGTCCTGTTCTGGAGTTTGGCTCATCGCTGCAACAGGCGTCGGCCGGGCACAGATACACACTTCGTTCATGGTGACTGCTCTTCTAAGGGAAGTAGAGCCGGGCAAACAAGACACTGCTCATGCACGGATGATTCAGCCCTACTTCTACCAAAGGTCCTTGTTCCCTTCTCAAACCAGTGAGCAAAGACAGAAGCAATTCTATGCAAGGTGAGTCAGACATTATGAAACTGGCTCACACCTGTAGCAGTAGTGTCTTAATGGCAGGTAGAAATGCTTCCTGGGAACCAACTGGCCGGAAGGGAAACCCAAAGAAAAAGCTGGTTGGGTTGTTACTTGGCATGAAAAGGCATTATCCATTTATTGTAAGTGGTTTCATTGTGTTTGTCAGTTCCCCTTTGCAGTGGAATGTTTCTGTTCCCGATCTGGAATAGTAATAAAAACATAGTTTATATCCATTAGTGCAGTGTGCATTCATTGTATTTAGTGGTATTTTCTTTCTCATGATTGTTTCTGGGCCTGCCTTTTAGTTGTGCTTTGAGTCCTTCTTTCCACATGCTGCTGGGTCAAATGGGAAGCAATAAACAACTGGATTTTTCTGAGCATTACGTGCAGCATCTTTTACTTCAGCTGCAAGTTTGATACAAATGTTCATGTAAAAAGAGAAGAAAACTTTTTTTTTTTTACCAAGTAATTTCTGATAATATGAAGTTAAGACTTATGAACATGCTGTGAGGCACAATGTGAGGTGTTACTGGGATTTGGTTCATATCTACCCTCATTTATCTGCTGGTTTTTGGAAAAGTACTGACAGACCTTTAAAGATGGCAAGCCTGGACTGTTTGAGCTCCAAATATTTGACCTTTACTTCAGTATCTCTTTAAATGAGAATTTTCTGCTGAGCCCAATACCACGGCAGTACTTGCAGTACGCTTGTTGGTTAACAGTAGCACACATATCAGAAATGCTTCGAGGGTCTGTGGGTTTTTTCATGGGATGTTCTTTGTCCTGGATCCATGGGAGAAGATCCTAATGCTGAACCAATTACACTGGTTAAGGGTTCGGCATTCTTAACAGTTACC
Source organism: Dicaeum eximium (assembly GCA_013396995.1). Classification (NCBI taxonomy): domain Eukaryota; kingdom Metazoa; phylum Chordata; class Aves; order Passeriformes; family Dicaeidae; genus Dicaeum; species Dicaeum eximium. The sequence continues at coordinate 2,343,588 of VWZP01006707.1, forward strand.
TTTTTTTTGGTTTACTTTGCCTGTGTTCCTATGAGCATTAAAGCACTGAATGGCTGTTACAGAAATGTCCCTTATCTGCCGCTGTGCTTCATCGCTTGAGAGCCGGCACGGAGGGGAGAGCTGAGGTGGGTGCCCACAAGGAACCAGGGAGCTGTACCCTCGGATTCTTAGCGATCTATGGTGGCATTATTAAAAATACACTTTAAATTACTCTTTAGTACGCACACGTGGCTCCTTCGTTTAAGAAATGCTAAGTTTCGCTGTGCTGTGGTTGGGGTTTGGCTGCGATGATGGGGACCATCGCCCCGAGCCGGCCGCGCCACTGCCGCCATGGGGGCGCCAAGCGCTCGCCCCGCGTGCGCCGCAGGCCGCGGGCGCCACCTGGCGGCCGCCGGTGCCCCCTCACGCCGCCGCTGCGCTCTCGGGAGGAGCCGCTCCTGCGGGCACCGTCCCCAACCCACCGAGCGAGGGAGGCCGTGGGAAATGATGATGGCAACGAGCTGATTCTGAGGCAAAAAGTAGAATTAGAGGAGGAAACGCCCCGCGTACGCCGGGACTCGGGGTGCTCTATCCCTGCGACAGAGCCCGTCGGGTCTGAGGGAGCAGCCAGCGCTGTTCTCATGGCCTGGCTCCTGAGAGCCTCCACTCCCCTATCTAATCGGAATTAATTAACGCAACAATTTGTCTTCCCGACTGCTGCTCTGCTCCTCACATCACAATGCTTTTCTAGAAGAAATCCTCAAATGTCTTGCAATATCTTGATTCCCAAAGAGATGTTCTGGCCACCCTTGGTTATAGGAAACACTTGCTGGCATGAGGACAGGGCACAGCAGCTGCCGAAACCAGCAGGCAAAAGGGAAGGATTCAAAACGTTGCTGACTGGTGGTATTCCCATGTCTGGTGGCAGCAGGCAGTGTGGTGGGGCTGGAGCAACACTCTGGTGGCCACAGGACATGTCAGAAGTGCAGGTGCATGGTCGCAGCCCAGGGACCTCACACTGCTACAGTGTGGGTAGCTCGCAAACTCCTCCCCCATCTTTGCAATTAATTGTAATTTAAGTCTCAATCAACCCACTGGAGCACAGGGACAGGGAAGAGAGCCCAGCAAGTCTGCTAAAGGCCCGTCCCATGTGGATGTGGCCAACAGTGTGCCCAGGTGGCCAAGCAGGCCAATGGCATCCTGGCTTGTATGAGAAATTATGTGATCAGCAGAACTAGAGAAGTGATTGTCCCTTTGTGCACTGGTGAGGCCACACCTTGAGCACTGCATCCAGTTCTGGGCCCCACAGTTCAGGAAGAACCTTGAGGCGCTGGAGCCTGTCTAGAGAAGGGCAGCAGAGCTGGTGCAAAGTCTACAGGTTAATTCCTGTGAGGAGCAGCTGAGGGAGCTGGGGTTGTTTAGCCTGGAGAAAAGGAGGCTCAGAGGTGACCTTATCACTGTCTAAACTACCTGAAAGGAGGGTGTAGCCAGGCTGGGGTCAGCCTCTTCTCCCAGGCAACTGGTGACAGGATGAGAGGACATAGCCTTAAGCTGCACTAGGGGAGGTTTAGCTTAGACATTAGGAGGAATTTCTTCACAGAAAAGGTGATTAAACATTGGAATGGATTGCCCAGGGAGGGTCTGTCCTAGGAGGTGTTTAAGAAAAGATTGGACATGGCACTTAGTGCCATGGTCTTGTTGACACAGGGGTGTTTGGTCACAGGTCAGACTCAGTGATCTCTGATGTCTTTTCCAACCTAATTGATTCAGTGATTCTGTGATGCTGTGGTGAAGCACCAGTCTTTGCTGTTTGAGCTGCTGGTGTCATGGGGCAGAAGTGACTAGTGCTGCTGTGAGGAGTGACAGTACCACCATCCTCTTCACACAGAGGGGCTGTTGGAAAGCTGCTGTGCAGAATGTTTCAGTTGAGGATGGGGAGCAGACAGAACTTTTGTTTGGCCTGTTTTGCATGTGAACATACAAAACTCAGCTTTCCTGGAAATGATGCTGGGTAGTCAACTGCTCCTCAGGCTTCCCACAGCCTCTTCCTGGCTGCTGCCTCACCTTGTTCTCTTTTGGGACCCTTGTTGGTCTTTGGGGCTTTGTTTCCCTTCCAAGCAGAGCACACAAACACCTCTTTGCCAGTTGTGTTGAACCCCTCAGCTCCTGGGGAGTCGGAGAAATGGATGTATTGCCAGCTGCCCTGAAGCAGGGGGCTGAGCCTGAGCCCAGGCTAAATTGACAGCTATGGTGAAGTTTTCCCTTGGTACCTTGTAGAGTGGATTGGGTGGGCTGTAACTGTTTACAGGAAACACCTGGTGTCATCTTCATTTCCCTAATTGTCAGCATGTGCTTTGGGGAGCAGGGTAGGGAGTATTTTTGCTTTCTTGTGGTAGTGGTGGGGTGCACTCTGTGTCCCTTAGCCCTGCCAGAAGCCTGCCCATTGTCATGGAGTGTGTAGCACCTCTTGCTGTCATACCTGCGAGGTTCATTTGTTGGGCTGAACAGACCCAGCTTTGACAGGCATTCCCTGGATGTGGCAAGCAGAGGTGGTGCCTTTGAAGCTGTCAGCTGCAGAATTTGCCCTGAGAGGGATGGCACTAGGTGAGTGTGACTGCATGTGTGTTTCAATGTTTTATGAAATGTTTTTAAGAGAACTGCAATTCACCAATAGTTCTTCATGGTGCTGTAATTTACTCTGGATGTAGGCTAACACTGCAGTCTTAGAAGGCTGATCTTCTTCCACTGTGTTTGAGAAAATATTTTACTTTTGTATTACCCTTTTGAAGTACCTTAGGAAATCTGCTGCCGCATTCAGTCCTGGTGCAAGACTGGTAGGCTTTTGGGTGAGTTTTAATGCTTTGTAGCACAGGTGTTCTCTGCATTTAAAGTATGTGACTGTGTGTTGAAATTGTTTCCAGTTAACTGAAATAGCCTGAAGTTCCCCTGGTTTAGCTTTATCATGCCCATTATAAGGTGAGTTCATGAGTGAGCAGTGATGTAGCAGTTTTGATAGCCTCTCTGCCAAGACAGCACAACCTAACTAAAACACCTTCTATTTTTTCAAAACAGGCTGATTCGTAGTCCCATTTCCTAACATTTCCTTTTCTGTGTGGGCAAGATGTGCATGGAGTCCCAGCACAGTGGTTAGCACCAGCTTCTCCTGGGCACAGCTCTCCTATCTCACAGCACACCCCACGCCAGAGGAGAGCGTGTGAGCTGGTTGTCCTCGGCTCTTCTCTGGGCTTGGCCAAGCATAAGTCACTGGTGAGCAGAGGGAGCAGGGCTCGTAGAAAGCATGAGCCCACTGCCTTACAAACCTTCCGTGTTAAACTGATTGTGTTTCTTGTTGATGAAATGAGATTGCCTTGTTTCTGTCTGGAATTTCCTGAATTAAAAACATGGTGTGTCACATGTGCCTGGTCTGCCGGGGCCGGGGCACCCGGTGGCCACACTGCCGAGTGCGGCTGTGCTGTCCTTGGGCAGGAGTGGGTACTGACCTGCCTCGGCCGTGAGCTAAGCTGCCTGCACAGCTGCTGCTGGGTACCTCAGGGCAGGGTTACAGGCACAAAGACCTCGGCCTGCATAGCAGCAAGGGGGAGAACAGCTGAGGAGCAGAAAAGCATTCAAAATGTGAAGTTTTCAGGAGAAGAAAGGCTCTAACTTTAATACTTTACAGGATATCTGTGGAAAACCTGTTGTTACTTCTCCTCTGTTTTTCTCTCCTTTGATTTACAGCCTTTAATCCCTTGGAGAAAAAGTACAGGGAGTTAGCTGAAATGACTCGGTGTTGCTGTAGCTGTCACATTCCAATTTTCTTTTATGAAATAAGATAAACCCAAAGCAGAAAGTTAAGATACTTAAAAACAGAAAAAGCAGCTGTAACTTCTGCTGGTGATTCCCTGATTTTGTCTACTTCTTTTGCTACAGAATTGTGACCGCAGCACAAACCTGCTTGGCCCTTCTGAGATCTAGGAGACTTCCACTGGTACAGACTGCCACAGACTGAGAACCTCCTGTTTATAGGTTCTCAGTTTATTAGCCTGAAGGCAAGAAAAGAAACCAAATAAGGTCAGAAAGGACCACATCAAAGGCTGAATGCAGAAATGTTTGACCATAAAATGAAAATCGATATTATAATGCTTACATGTAATAGGGACTGTCAAAATTGATTGCTTGTGCAAGTTTGATTAGTCTTTTGCAACATTGTCAGTGCTTAGCTTTGCAGCTCTAATCATGTAGCTTTAGTGTAGTTTATGTAGAGATGACCATAAATGGTTCCTAAGGTCAACAGGCAGACAGACCCTATCTGCACCTCTGAAGTGTTCATTAAGAGTTTACCATAGTCCGTGTCTGGAAGTTTAAATATAGACTTGAACTTAAGCTTGAGCTAAAGGGTGACTCAATATATAGTGAGTGACAACACTGAAAATCAAGAAAGGAAAACTTGGTAGCAGCTATCAAAGTAACCAAAGCTGCATGAGAGAGGGGCATGAGATGGGCTTGATGGTACCTGAGACACCTTCTCTAATGACAGAAGGAATTTAAGTGCTGGGCCTCTGGGTGTTGACTAAATGTGTCTGTGCTTTTGCCTCCTTCGAGTTAGTCTTCAGTGATGTCTTGGATCAGTTTTAGAACTGTGAGGATGGTCTGATCCCATGCAGCAGTCCTTAGTAGGGGCTAAGGCAGCTCAGCTTTGATACTGTGGCATAGATGTTCTGCTGGACACCTTATGGTCTGGATGGTCCTTCTGACCTGAGGAGAGGGAATAGTGCCTGTTGGTGGGAATAGCTCTCAAGAAATGACTGTGCCTAAAAACTGCAACAGCTGTGGGAAGACCCAGAGGTGGTGAAATAGAAACTGACTCTAAACACCTGTGGAGAAACTCCAGATTTTTGTACAGGAATCATTTTGTCAGGAGTTTGACCTAGTGTGTGTTGTTTTGTAATTGTACTTTGATAGGGAATTAGGGCTCCTCTTCACTGGGGGTGTCTTTGAGGCTCACTGGAACATAATCTAGCTCTGCTGCTTAAAGGAAATCAAGGAGGGCTCTGCTTTTCTTTCAGATTGTGTTAATCTCTTTGATATAATACATGATGGCACAGTAGTTGCACAGTTAACTGTGGCTTTCTGCTCTGGAATGACCCCACTAATTGCACTATATAGAAAAGATGGATTAAGTGTCTTGGGAGAGCATTTTACGCAGCTGACATTTAGATGTCTGGAGGATGTTGAAGGTGACACTGGAAATGACACGCCAAAACTCTGCTGATGTGCCCAGGAAGCTGAGGAGACACTGGTAGCTGGGTGGAAGCTGGTGAAGGCACCAGAGGCACCTTTCTCACCTCTGTTTGTGGAGCTGAACATTGCCAGAGGTGGAGATGTGCATCCCTCCACACAGGGCAGCAGGGAGATCTCATTGCCCACTCCCTCCCTGACCCCATGTAGTCTTTACAGCTCTGCTTGAATCCAAAGGTGTCCATTGTTGTCTGACAGTGCTTTCCAGTTCTGCTCATTGCAGCTGTGTTTGCTCCTCAGCTTTCCAGGTTTTGATTTGTAGCAGATATCAGCAGCACTGGCTTCTGGCAGGCAGATGGAAAAGTAAATACCTTATAAAGTAAACACTGAGAGTTGAGCCACAGCCTGTGTGAATTTCACTGTTGCAAGCAAAAGGGTCGGACATGCAATGCAAAGTAAAAATAATGCCAAAAAAAGGCCTAAATTTTACCTGCAGCTGTTACTTCTATTTGAATTTGCATGCATCCATTTCCCTTCTTGTGAAGGTTTCTTTGCACCTGTTTCAAAATGCATTTGTCTCCTTTAGACTTGGGTCTTTTTTTGTTGTTGTGGCTTGTTTATTTTTCTTTTCATGCTGGAAGAATCGCCCTTTTTCTGTTGCTGGATGTTGTACTACAGGACAGTGACATCTGGGCCATAACCCTATGGACTTCTCTGCCCATGCCACACGACATGACAGCCTGGCTATCCAGTGAACTAGTCCTCTCTGAGAGTAGATTTCTTCTGCTGATGTTTTGTATTTGTGTGTTTGATTAAAATTCTTGGGGTTGTGAACGTACAGTAAGGCTTTATCTTGGGTAATGAATGCTGTGGTGTTGTGTGGGTGTGCAGTATTTAGGCATTGCATTTACTTGTGACAGCAGCAATAACACTTTCTCATTAACTATCTTCTGAAATCTAATTTCATGATGTCAAAAAGTTACTACTTTCATCTCACCGACATAACCCAAGTCCCTACCCCAGCATAACTCAAAAGGTTGCTCAAAGAATGCACAATCTCTTGGTTTTTTAGTAGGTGAATAGGAATAAAATTATGAGCCTTTAAACTAAATAATAATTTTTTCCTTGTAGCCTGAGATCTGTTCAATCAATAATCTTTCTGCTAACTCTGGGGAGAATTTTAGTTGCCTCCATAAAATGTTTTAATTATTTAAAATCATAAAATATAAGTAGGCACAATTTGCTTGGAACTCATTAGGGAAATATATGAATAAGAAGAAAAGATAATGTTTGCTTCTGCATTAATTTAAAGCAGTCTCTAAAATATGAAATCTAATCCTGGAGAGCAGTGACTTATCATCAATGTTTATTTTTCTTATAATCAGAGTAAATATTAAAGCAGCTAGTTATGTGCTTATCCCTACAGTATTGCACTGAGCCAAAAAGGAAGATAAATAACTTGTCTGAAATCCCACATTAATTTCCCTCTTTTGCAGGTTTTATGTTTGTTCATTTCCTCTTTCAAAACATTGCTTTAAAAATTATTATAAAACAGGTGACGTAGAAACCATGAGTAGCTGCAAATGCATGAGGCCAATTTTGTGTGATTAGAATTATGCAGAGGTAATGCTTTATACTTGTGCAGAGCCTTTTCATCTAGTGCAGATCACTGGCACAATATGCAGCAGCAGAGAAATGCCACAGCCCTGGGAAAAGGCTTAGCAGACCAGAGAGCAGAGCAACTGATGAGTTGGGAAACAAAAGAATTTCCTTAAGCTTCTCTGAAGAAACTTCAGTGCTCACTGTGGCAGGAAATGCTCATTTGCAGCTCTGAGGTGTGCACAGAGGGAAAAATCAGCTTTGTCATTCTCTTGCTCAGTACTTGTTTGGGATGTCATCAGCAATCTCCTCCCGAAAAACGCTTCTTGTATTGGTGATTTCTACATTTTCATTCAGGGAAGGCCATGATAATGCTGCTTCTCCCATTAAAATGAAATAAGCAATAAAATCAAACGTGCTGCAAACCCCTCAGAGATGGGCCCAGATCTCTTGTATGTGGGGCACTTTAGGTTATTCTACTGTGTAGGTCTGGCTGTTCTTTGGAAGAAGGGATGGAGCCACTCAGCATGGTCACTTTCCTCAAGGCAGTGCACAGGTGGTGCCATGATGGAGGAGACCTGTGCACTTTGAGTAGGTGGGATGGATAAAACCAAGCTTTATTAATCTCAGCTAGTAGGGTGTCGTGGTTTAACCCCAGCTAGCAACTAAGCCCCACACAGCTACTCCCTCACTACCTCTGGTGCAATGGAGGAGAGAACTGGAAGGGTAAAAGTGAGAAAACTTGTAAGCTGAGATAAAGACAGTTTAATAACCAAAGCAGAAGAAACAAGGAATTCATTTACCACTTCCCATGTGCAGGCAGGAAAGCCATCCGCAGGAAAGCAGGGCTCCATCACACAAAACTTGGGAAGACAAACACCATCACTCTAAATGTCTCCTTTTCCTCCTTCTTCCCCCCTTTTATATGCTGAGCATGATGCCATGTGGTGTCCCTTTGGTCAGTTTGGGTCAGCTGGCCTGCCTCTCCCTCTTCCCAGGTTTTCATGCATCCCCAGCCTGTTCCTTGGTGCAGTGGAGTGAGGGGATCAACAACACTGTTTCCAGCACAAACCCAAAACATAGCCCTGTGCTAGCTGCTATGAAAAAAATTAACTCTCCTCCAGCCCAACCCAGCACACAAGGAGAAAAATCTCTTAAAACAGTACTGATCTCTTAGCTTTTTCACTCCCATTCTGACAATTTAGGATCGATTTCTTCAAGTGATAAACAGAACATAAGCAGGGATGCAGCCAACTCTGTGCTACTACATCATCGAAACCAAGCCAGTTATGGCACTTGGTGCTGTTGCCACTCCAGTATCAAGATTGCAGCACTTGAGATATGGCATATCCCTCAGTTTTGAGCTGCAAAGGTTTCTGGGAACTGCTCATGCCTCAAAGGAAGGAGTTGGGATGAAGTTTATATTCATATTCCTTTTTCTGTATCCTAAGGGCTTTGTCACAAGTTTTCTTATTGTCTTCCTTGAGGAGCAATTCACAGAAAGTGATGTCTGTGTGCAACGTGACTGAATTCAAACAGATTAAAACCACTTGAGTTTGTTAAAAGGACTGACAGCAGTGTCAGAGATTCAACAAATGCCTGAAAGTTATGTTGCCCTCACTAGTCCAGTTTTTCTTTAGGCTATTACTTTCTTTAGTAACATAAGAGACTGAGGATACTCCCTGCTTCATTCCCTAATGTCCCAGTAGGATTAAAAGCTGCAGCAGTGAAACTGCAGAACTGCGCCTCGATCCCTGTGTCTACCCTTGGACAATGAGGGTAGACATTTTTTGATGTTTTTTGGGGGGCAGCCTTCTCTCTAGTTTCTGAGCATTCAGTCTCAGTCCTGCTCCTTTAATTAGCTAGTAGAGATGCAAAGCCTACTCTTAAAATGTCTTCTGTTCCCTTCCCTGTCACCCATGTAAATATTATACGTTACCATTTTTAATGTGATGTCTTTGGAGCAGGGACTCAACCAGCAGCTAGGATTACATCCTTTAATTCTCATGGTGGCTTCTGGGAGTTACCACACTAGGGGGAATTCTTTTTTTCATTGTTGTTGTAATTCTTTTCTGTTTAATGACCCATCCTTCAGCCCCATTTGCTTCTGAGCAAGTCCCAGCTGTACATTTGTCACCTGTGTTGGCCCCTCTGGGATCCTCTATTGCAAGCAGAAGATATGTTGGTGTTGCAGGAACAGCTGGGCTGGGAGGGTTTGGGCAACAGCTGTGCCCCTGGGTCAGCTCCTCTCCTGGGGCAGAAAACCCTAAGCCTCTACAGAGTGAGCAGTAGCTCAGGCAGATGCACTGCCTGAGAGGGGTGAGCAGACCCAGCAGGCCATGAGCTTCCATACATGGTGTCTCCATTAGAGACAAAGACTTGGCATTGCGTTATTGGGTGGCCCATTCTCATCAGCTAATGGAAGTCTAAATTCCCACTGCCCCCACAAGTTCCCCATAGCTGATTCAGCATTTGAATTAAGCCATAATGATATATTATCAGCAGTCATTTCATAGTAAGGTTGAAGGATCAAATGCAGTTAGCAGTGATGAATTCCAGATGTGCAGGACAGAAGCCTGAAGAGAAGGCCAGTTTCTGAGTAACTACAAGATAGAGTAATGCATTCTAAATATTTGATTCAATTAAGTTTCCTTCTGCTCTTTGTTTCTGCTTACATATGGCTCATCAATGTATAGTTTAGGGACACATTGCTATTCTTTCTAATGGTAATTAGGTGATCAGGATGGAGACAGGTTTGATGAAATACTCACATTATGATCTGCATATTTAAAATGGAACAGGGCCCAAAGCAGAGGCAAAGTGCTAGCTGGCTGCTGCTCATGGCTTCAGCTTCAGGCACTTAATAGGTCTTCCTCTAGCACAGGTAATGAGGACTATGCTAGTTCCCACCACAGAAAGAACAGCTGTTTTTTAAATCATCAACTATGAGTGCTTGTATCTGGTTTTGAATGTTGCTAGGCTCTTACTTGACAGTTTATTACAAAAATACTCAGGATGCCTGCCCATTTTTGGCTCAGTTTCACTGAGAGGGATCTGGCAACTTGGAAGATAGCAGTAGAACAGTTGCAGAGTCTGTGATTGATCTTCCAATGAGTACCCCATGCTTGGGAAAGGCCATCATGGTACAATATGATATGCTTCCAGTGTTATCAGTCCCCCAAAACAGTTACCAGTGAAGCTTTTGTCTGTCAAGTCCTACTTTCAGTTTTTTATTTAATCAATTTTTATCTGTAATAAAGAATTGCAGGCTGAAATTTTGTTACATGCTGCATAGGGAAGGAATCTCTATTTGCAATAACAATTTGAATAGCCAGTTAACAGCTGCATTGCATCCTCATACAATCATAATCCTTCCACAGGCTCGCCACCAATACTCTGTGCTGGCAACTTGCTAGAAAACAAGCATCTAGCAAGTTGCTTCTTTGAGGGGGTAAGGGGGAGGGACACAGGAAAGAGGGAGAATTGTTTTGGTTTACTTCTTGCCCATTTGCTTTTCCTCATTCTGACTAAAAAAAAAAAATCTATCTGCACTGTTACCTAGGCTAAAGAAATCCAGTCCTTGTGCACAAAGGTTTTACAGAGTAGTTACTGTACTGTGAATACTGTCTGTCCTTTGTCAAGCTTCTAAAAGGAACTTTTATTTTTCAAATGTTGTCTTTTTGAGGCTTGTTCCATAGTACCCTTCAAAGATAAGGAATGACTTAAAATATTTTTAGTCTGAGAAGGCTAGCAATCTCCTTGATGTAATTTCATTAACAATCCGTTTTTCTATTATGGCTATAAACATTAGCAAACTGCACTTTTCCTTTTGATGGTACTGACTGATTATTCCACTGCTCAAGAGGCTCTTCTAGGACAGACAATTACTTTGTAGTACTGAGTCACTTGGACAATCTATAGAGGGGGATTTTTTCAACGACTGTCTTACAAGGACAATTTCACGTAAGTTTATTTCCTTTATTACAATTAAAGAAACCATAGTAGATGTCATAATAAATCTCTCTTCTCTACTTAGCTGCCCTTAGGATCCAGCTGCTCCTAAAGTCCACTTTTCCAGGCTATGCAATCCAGTGGAGATACAGGTTAAATTAAATTTTTGATACTGTTCCACCTGCATTTTTCCTGATGATTTGATGCTGCTTGCTATTTCCCATCTGCTGGGCTTCCTCGAGTTACAGCTTGAATGCTAATGTGACTCCATCCCCCACTGGGAGCATACTGATGTTGACACGTGCATCTCTGAGAAGCTTCTCATTGAGGCGGTGGATACTCTGCGCTGCCGGGTCGTCCTTCCTTGGTTTTAGCACCTTTCCATTCCAAAAGACCTATTGAAAAAAGAGATATGATGCACCTCCTTTGTTCCAATATGCTCCTTTGACCACAAAGGAAGCTTTGGAGAAGTTACTGTGTATTTTTTAGAGATTGATATTATTTATTGTATTTCAGATGTCTAATGGTCTCTGATATGGAACTCTCACAAGTAAGTGGGATTGAGAGTCCACAGAATTTGCTAATTGTACTTCTACTGTAGATTTGATGCCAAAAAAAAAAAAAGATGTCTTTAAATATAGGTTTTTAAAGAGCCCCTATTTGGCTGCCACCATAACCCTGAAGGTGCCCAAAGTTTAATATCCTTTGTTTCTTGTAAAAGTAATTAGTTGATAACTTATTAATAGTTACTGATTACAAGTGCTAATTTTGATCTTGTGTAAGTACGGTACATAGTATAAATGCACTACAAGAACAATACAGAGCATTCTCTGTAACAAATAAAAAAAAAAAGTCTGTTTTCTATTAGTGTTTTATATAGCTTACTTTAAGAGTTTATGTTGAATTTTCTTTGTGTTACGTGTAACTGTCTGTGCATTATCATCACAACTGCAGTACTTACATTATCAATAGCTATTATTCCCCCTTTCTTTATGAGGCGCAAGCATTTTTCATAGTACTCATTGTAGCTTTCTTTATCGGCATCAATGAAAGCAAAGTCAAAGGTTTCTGCTTCTCCACCGGCCAACAATTCATCTAGATGAGCAACAGAGTGAGTTGTTACACCCTGGTTAGTGCTGTGTAGGAGGAAGTAATCCATTTGTGTCAAAGTTCTCATTAAATGTTTTCTGCTGCCTTGACCAGGCAGCCTATTCCTCTACAGGTAATTATTAGAAAAGCTTATCCCACAGAAACCAATCTCGACATTATGTATGCCATAAAACATGCAGTTACCGAGTTCTGCATGCTTAGGAGTTTGTGGAGTAGCTCCAAACCTGAAGGATATAGCTGGGACTGCTGAAAGGTACAGTAAAAACAAGTCAAGCACTTTGAAACTGGACATACTCCACACCTACAGCTTTTTTTTGAGCTGAGAACTGTTTTCTCGAGTAGATTAGAATCTTTCTCACTTTATGAAGAGGTTTTAAATGCTAATCTCTACTTGCAGATCAAGTGCCATGAAACAGGTCATGAATAAACCCTGTCAGAGATATTTACAGCAAAAATTGCTATAAGTAGTCCCTCTCTGGGCCAAAGCTAATAGAATTCAGTTTAAGTTCTCCTAAACAGATTTCTTGACTGAGAATTCCAAATTGCCAGTTGCAGAGGTGATTTCTGTCGCCTAAGGACCTCTGCCACTCTCTAACCTGCCCTTAGCCAATGTCAGCAGAAGATCTTTTTGTTTGAAGCAATGCTTGGACAAAGCATTGCTTTGATAGACTTCAAAGAGTGTGCATACCAGCAAACTGCTTATATTTGCCTATTTAGAAAGGATGGATTTGAAAGTAATACAAGGTTATCAATGGACCCACCAAACACTTTTGTTGGAAACTTTCTGCATCCAACAATCCTAGAAAATGCCTTGCATTTTCAGAATATTTATTAGGATTTCCTCTGCCCACATTTTCTCTTTCCTTGAATGAGAAAAGTCATTGCCTCACTAATGGCCTTGCATGCTTTTGGCACATCCTAAATTCTAACTTCTCTGAACACAATTCAGCCCAAGTTATATATTGGCTTCTGAATTTTTTCTGCACCTCAGCCCTTTCAGGGAACTCTTCCTCTTTTAACAAAGGAACACTTGCTTAGAATGGACAATGGATAAGAGAAATTTGGCTTTGTCTAAATCTGTTTCAATCAACTTTCCTGAAGCAGCTGACAATAGTACTTGATAAATTAAACTAGGTGATGGACAGGACAGGTGAGTGACCAGTACAGCCCACAACACAGGACAAGCATTTTTTTCCTCTCTACTAGTAAGTAGGAAAACTGCAAGCTCCTAAATATTTTTACTTTTTCATATAAGAGAAGCTGCCTCCCTATGAGCAAAAGGGATCACATTCACAACCATATTTGGTCTTAAATTTCATCACTATTGTATCCCTCTTGTATTTCTAGGGAAGGAAAAACAATTGGTTATTTCAGGTTACTTACCAAGCGTTTGAATTGCTGGCTTAATCCGCAGGTCAATTTTATGCTCTACTCCTGCCTAAAATGAAAAAGAACAGTGTTGATGAAAGTGGTCAAGAAATAGTAGACTGTACTCAGGGAGTGACTGGGGTTTAGATAGTTTTCCTATTATTTCTAGGTTCCAGACAGCACTTAGTTTTCTTCTCAAACTGAACTCTATCAGCCTCCTTTAATGGTAAGAATACTTCTGTGTGAATGTGAAAGTCTAAAATATCAGAATCTCTTCAGATGTAAAGGCAGCTGTCCCCATTGTGTACAGGAGATGCTCCTTACCTCCTTCCACAGTGGCCTTCCAATTTTGGCATAGTCTTCATTTATATCACAGGCAATAACTTGGCCATTATCTGGCAGGACAAGTGCCATATTCAAGGCATTATAACCTGTGAAAACACCTAGGAAAATCATAAGAGACATCAACACTTATTGTATCATGGAAAAAGGGCTACAGGGCTCTGTTTAGGAATAAAATCCCCAAAGGAATTAAGGATGGCAATTTGCTAATAGACAGTAAAGATTTTTCATTTTTCCTTCTGTTTTAATGTAATGGTAGGTTAAGAATAATTTTTTTTTCTTTAATAATCAATCTTCTAGCAAACTTCAATGTTAGCTTTTCCCAAAAGGCTCATGGACAGACAAGGCAGAGTCTGGTCTTGCATGTGTAACCCAGAGAGACTGGATGAGCAGCAAAATACCAGGGAATTGTAACAGCCAGGCCAAGAATGAAGATGGTGGGAACCCATACCTGGCTGCTCAGCATCCGTCTGTCTTTTGGGACATCCTGGTAATATAGGTGGGTCAAGCAAAGTGGATTTGATACAGGGCCCGTGCAGCAAAATATCTTCTTCTAGCAAGCAACTGATACAGGAAGGACAGAATACATCCTGCAGCTGCTGAAGATTTAAGAGATCTAATTAGCTCAGTTTTTCAGATTGCCTCAGAATTGGTGAGCCACCCATGCTGATGCCAGAACTACTGAATGCACAGTTACACAAAGTGGCAACCAAGTGGAAACCAGACACTCCTTTGCATGCTGTAGTTTGCCCACCTGTGTGCTGACAGGTATGCAGTGCCTTCCTGTATTTTTATATTTTATGTTAAACATGGCTGTATTTGGAGAATGATAGTCAAGAGTTTTATTTTACTACTAAGTGACACTCATACCTATTTCAATAACTTTCTTGGCTTTAATGAGTTTGACCAAATTTGCCATAAGCTGAGCCTGCTCACAGGACACCATCATTCTGCCCCAGGGATGTTCAGCAGTGAGCTAGAAAAGAGAAAAAAAAATAACACATCACATCAAACAAAAACCAAATCAACCAAACCAATAGCTGAAGGAAAAAAGTCCCAGTGAAACTCCAGGAAAACTAGACACCTCTGACTTCTCATTTTAGATCACTTCATGCTCCATCTATGAGCCAGAAATTTTGAATTTAACTATAAGTAAGGAGGATGTTATGTGTGTCATAAGCAGTAATATGCTCCAAAGTTACCATGGCTGTGCCAAACTCAGCAATATTTGTAACTAATGAAGAATCATAGAGGAACTTTGACTGTGGAAGTCCTTTATTTCTGTGAATTTACACAAACAGATGCACTTCCTTCAAGACATGTAGAATGCTTTAAAGAACTGCTAGGTTCATGTCTGCCAAAGGTTAGACCATGTAGTCCTGGCTACACACTGCAAACATGGAGAAGCTGTGCCCATCCCATGGTGGAAGGGCTCTTGGCACCGAGGAACGAGCAATGGGAGAGGCAGGGCTGTGCCATGACAGGTCAAGGGAAAGTATATCTTCCTATTTCCTTTCTTCTGCTAGGGATCATTCCAACCAACCTTTCCAGCAGTTAGGACTTAACTTGTTTTATACAAGAACAGTTTGTCTCACCTGAAATGACTCAAACCTGAGTCAGGATGTCTGGTCTCATCTCTGACACTGGAGCCTGATGGAAGACATCACCTCTCTGAGCTAAAGGTTCCTTATATGCCAACCAAAATGAACAGAAGTCATTTGTTCAAGTCCAAATCAAGTGCAGCCCTAACACGTGCCCTTGGGAGCCGAGGATAGAAAGACATGTCTAAAATGCCAATACTATTAAATAGTCATGTAGGTAGCCCTGAACATTGAAGAGTCTGGGTATTACCAGTTAAAAAAACCCCTCTAGTGGGTATGCAAACAAGATGGAGGAAGGAAATGTGACCAGGATCCCAGCAGTTCAGGATGGGGTGCGGGTAATACTCACCAGACGCAGCTTCTTTAGAATTGGATGTTCCCGCAAAGAGTGATCCAGTATGTACTGCCGGAGAGGACTGTTTTTCCCAATCATACCACTCGGTGTGCCAAAAACTAAAGAAGGGTATCTTTTACCTACCGAAAAGTAAGTAATAATAAGAACTTTTATACTTTTCAGTTATTGCCATTTTAAATAAAGTAAGCATTGAAGTATTACTAAAGGTTAAAAAATTATCTGCTCTAAAATAGCTGTGATAGCTGGACAAGCAGATGGACTATAATTTTTTTCCCTTCTCCTTTTTAGCCTCTAAGATGTCCAGTCCAGGCCCCCAAAGGCTGAAAGAGAAAGGCTTCAGTACTGTGCTGTTCAGTGGCCAATGTGATGGTTACAAACTGCCATAATCTTACAGGAGAAGTAACCCCATCAAAACTCAAAGGGTAAGTTTAAAGAGAGATACATGAATAAGGCGCACAATTTTCTTAGTCTGGGGCCCTTCTTTTGTAGATGAATAGAGGCCACTGAGTTTTAAGCCCATCGGCTGATGTGTCTTCTGAAACCCTGTGCTCTCCTCCTCCACCCAGGAGAAATATGGTATTGCTCAATGCCTTGTTTAGCATTAAACCAGTATGCAAACAAAGTAGGTGCTGAAAATTGAAGGTTTAGTACATGTCTGCTCAAATACAGAACTGACTGCAGATTTAATGCCTAATGTTTGTTTTACTAAATGGATCAACTATTTTGAAGAAATAAGAAATTAATTTCCACAACTCCTGGTAGTTGTTTGCTACTACATAACACTTTTATTTTGAGGGGTTTATTTTCTGTTAATGGTTCTATTTTACAGACGATCACGCCGAGATGTAGATTATTTCAACAACTTGCCTTAAATCAAAGTGTAAGTAACCAACAGCCCGCGTTACAAACCCAATACCAGTCTCCTTCCCCTCCTCAATCGTGGGCTGGTTCTTCCGGTGCCCCGGGGGAATGAAAGCGAAATTGCTACCAGAAAACAATGCTGTGCGCAAGGACCGCACCCCGGCCTTTCCGGGCCGGCCAAACAAATACAGGCAGGGGACCGGGCGTGGAGCGTGTCCTCGCCTTCGCTGGGACTTTGGCCCGGCCCCACACTGCGGTAGCTGGATTACAGGGAGCGGCTTGGGTTCTAAGAACATCCGTGCATTTACTGCCGCAGCTCAGCAGAACAAATCGCTGCCCGCAGGGCAGCCCCAAGGATTCTGTCCCCCCTACCCTCCGGGCTGCACCCGCGGCGGGGACTCCTGCAAGCCCTGGGAGGGACCTGCCCGGGCGCTGCGGTTCCCGTCCCGTCCCCGGTGGGGACACGAGGAAGGCGCAGCCTTCACGTCTCCGTGTATGTGGCAGGGCTTGCGGGGCGCCGCTTACCTGCAAGCATACCCGTGGCAAAGGCGACCCCCAGCATCGCCGTCCCGACGGCCACTTCTTTGGGCACGCTGAGAAGCGGCATTTCGGAGCGAGCAGCGAGCGGCGCGGCACAAGTGAGCGGCGCCGCTCGGTTACGCGCGGCGCGGGGCGGTGCGGTGCGCTCCGCCCGCCCGGCGGGGCGGGGCCGTGCTGCCCACGGGTCCGGTCCGGCGCCGCTTTGGTTCGTCTCGGTGGCTCTGACGGTCCCCGCTTCCCGATGCTGGGCTCGGCCGGGGTGGCGAGAGGGTGGGTCACCCGCGGGAGGTGTGCGCCTTCTCTCGGTGACATGCTGTGTTGTGGTCTGTAAAGTGACAAAGACAGCACCTGGGATTTGTGCCACCACCTCCTCAGAGGCTGGTTCTGGTACAGTTTTACTGCAGTCTTCGTTTTAAAAGACACCCAAGTGTCGTGTGAGGTCGTAAGGGGCTCTCCTGGAGGAGCTTTTCACAGAAATATGCTCATAAGAGGCTTGGTACTCCAGCTAGCCCAGGAAGTGAGCTCTCTCCTTCCCCTAGAACACGTTTCTTTACAGCTGAGGTGTGAGCAGTTAGTCGTCAAAAAGCATATAAGATTTTTGGAATTTCAGTCCTGTGACCTGTGAGTTTCCAGGTGAAAGGAGTCAAGGAAGATTCTCCAAGAATCCCGACGAAATTGGGGCCTGGTTTCCTCCACTGCTGTTTCAGCCCCCTTCTGCAGTACGTTCAAGGTGAGGTGGAGCAGTGCCCTTGCCCCTGCTTAGCAGCCTTGTTGAGGGATCTCTTCCCTGGCCAGATTTCTTGCTGAGGAACTTTGTTTATAAGTCAACAAGTGATTGTGTAATCTTTTTTTAAGCCTAAAACCGACTTTTTTGTGCTTCTGTGACTTTTGGAGATGGGCTGGAAATTTGGTTTTCATTTTGTGAATTATTGGTAATACCTGGGTTTTGGAAAACACAAGCAAAATGTGGAGATCTATAATTTTGATATTCCATGGGTGATGAAATTAGTGCACACAGACTAGGAAAACATAGGAATGGATTGGGTTGCAACTTGGCCTCCACAGGTGTAGGATGAAAGCAGGTAAAAATTCCATTTTGGCACATAGTCTGTCTCTAGAATTTTGTGTTAGTAGGGTTGGATGAAAACATATCAACTATTTCCCTATGCTAGCAAAACAAATGTCAGTGCAGTTAGAAGCAAAAGATTATTTTTTAAGTACATGTTAAGTGTGGGATTAAGTATATCACCAGGGTATTTATGGGAAATGTGTTTACCTATCACTTCATTTTTAGTATGTTAGAACTTATTTACAAAGACTTGCCCCCAGAGTTCTTGTATTTCTTTTGCAGCAACTGATCATGCCACTCACTAGGGAGTCTGCTGTGATTTCTGATTTGCAGAACAAACTAGGACATATGATCTGTCTTGGCAGATAAAATAACTTCCAGTGCACTTCTAAAATTTATTTGATTTTGAAAGCTGTGAGTGTTGTTGGTTTCTTGGTGGCTTTTTTTTTCATTCAGTATCTCGTCACTTTCTCTGTGTACGGTTTGCGTTTGTAAATGAGAGCATTTCATCCCGTCTTTCAGAAGATGAGTTATCAGCATGTGCTGCAACATGTCAGTTTTAGGCCAAACAACTGTAGGAGGTAACAACTCTTGCGGCGGCCATAAATCAGATTTGTGACGGTGCGGCTCCATCTAGTGATTCTTCTCTACAACTGCAGCACAAGGGACAGAGGAACTCTGTACAATGAAACACTCTCAGTTTGCAAGCTTCCAGTGTTGTGTTGACCTCTCGACTCGATGAGATGCCCCTTTTGGACATCTCTGGGAACGTCAAGTTTCTGAAAGCTCCAAGAGAATTTGTGAACTGAATTGCTAACACACTTAAATGTGTTTCTGAAATTCCTCCCACTCCCAAGCTGTTAATCAGTAATAGCTTACCTTTGCTGGCAGTGTCAGGTGTTTTACTATATCGCTGTACTAGACAACATGTTGTTTCCTTTAGATAAGGAAGTTGATTTTCAGATAGCTGAGATATGATGAAACACTTTCATGAGGGGGTCAAAAGAGTTATCGTCTTCCAGCTGGATAGAATGGAGCTTTTCTTTGAGCCATTTCCATTTTCAGTTTACTTAACTCTATGATATATATTGAACAGAAAACTTTGATTAACAGATTTATTAGACATGTACTTGCAGTGTGCTGTGGCTACCTGAGCATTTAAACATTTTGTTAGATTTCTGCCTACTACTTGGGCTAAGTAAGATGAAGGCTGCTTAGAGATTAAAAACTGAGTGTAATATGGGCTTGGATACAAACCCCACTGCTCCCTCAATCTGCAAGCTCAGTCCAGTTGCACAGATTTCATGTGAGTTCAGGATTGCTCCCAGTGCTATAGTCAGTAGGCATATTTGCTATGCCTAAAAGTGCCTTCTCTCTGGAACTGCATTCTTGGAAGTGTAGGAGGGTTTTGGCAGCATATTCAGGCTGGAGCCAGAACAGAATTGCATTTGTAAAACATATGCAGTAGGACAGACAGGATAGTGGCTGACCTCAGGGTGTACAAATCCTCACTTTATTCATATTGATAATCTAGTCAAGGTTTTACAGACACTGGGTAATTGATCTATGCAATAGTCTGTTCTTCTCCTGGAACCTTCCTTCCAGGAGTGTTTTTCTATGTGAGAATGTTGCACACCATCTGCCTCGGTGTCATCTGTGTAGACGTATTGTAGAAATGAGACTGGCAGAGAGCCTACTGATAAGGCTGTCATCCCATTTCTGGGTTTCTGCCTTTCATTTGCAACTATTTTTACATGGACCAGTTGTACCTGGTAACTGAGGCACCACTGTAAAATGCTAAATGACTGGCCTTGAGTATAGAAAATTTTTCCTTTCGCTGTCCTCATAATTTACTTTTTTTCTGTTGTTGTTTTTATTTTCCTCTTCACTCTTCCATGTGCCAACTACCTGAACTCAGCCTATTTGGGCAGGCTCTGCCTTCCAGGTCATTGGTGATGTTCTGTGGCCTGCTCCAAGGTTGTGATGAAGAGTAGTGAGCATCTTGATTGTCTTACTGCTGCACCAAAAAGAAGTAAAATCTATAGGTGTTTCAGCCTCTGTCCAGCGTGAACAGCCTGGGTACAGATGTGAACCAGAGTGGGTATGGATGACTCTTTCTAAACCATGCTCACTCTGTGGTGGAAGATCACTGTGTATCAAAGATATCCCAAAGGAAGTGTGTACAGGCATGTTTGAACAGCACAACTCACTGGAAAGAAGCCCTACATATTGTTGCCCTACACATTTGTTGAAGCTTTATTGGCCTATGACATTGGAAAGCATTCAGTGGAGTTGCATGTTGTGTCTGCTTCATTCAGGCTGCAGTGTTGCTGGTGTGGTTTCAAGCATAATGTAAATGTTGCTTACTTAAAAATCTTAGTTACCTGCACATTGTTCTGCTCTGTTTACAATGAGGATAGCAGTCACACAGTCCTCTAAATCATGTAAAAGTGTTGAAATGTAAGTGTTAATGTTAAATGTATTTAGTTTAGTGAGTAAAGTGGAAAAATGTTTGATGCTTATGTAGAAGAAAGAGAAAACAACTCTTTTTCCCCAAAAGCTTACAATGTGGATGTAAAACCATGGTCATGGGCAGGAAGTGTAGGGAATTGGATTGTATTGAGCAGTGTGTTTGGCACTAGCCTAACTCAAATTTCTTAGGAGAAATCAGAGCAAAGTTTTAAGGAGTGATCGGGAGGAGGGAAAATGAGTTTGGAGCTGTTTAAAAGTTTACCTCAAGTATGAGTGCAGAATGAGTAAAAACCCAAATACGAGGAGAAACCAAAGAAGAATGCATTCATGCATTCCTGTGGTCAGATTACTTGCTAGAAGTGCTGACTTGGTTGAAATTCTGGGTGAATGGGACTTGAATGAGATGAGAACTGGGGAAAGAAGTTGTAGTAAGCAAGGTAATGAGACTTTAGACAAACCTTTTAAGGTTGAAGATGAACATACAATCTTGAAAATATGTCAAAATATTTCTGCTTGGTTTTGCATAGCTGAGTGTGAGGGTTTGGAGTGAAATGAGGGTTGACAATGGAGAGTTACAGGTTGAGTGATAGGCAAAATAGCAATTTTTTATCTATATTGATGGAGCAAAAAGTTTGTAGAGCTGAGACTGACCTGATCTTAGCCATCCTGAGAGAAATGTTTGATACAGATTGGGATTTTAATCTGGTTTAAGAAGATAGGAGGGAAGAGGCGTATTTACAAGTTGTCTGCACTGACATTGTGGATGAATGGGTGCATAGATTGGGCCAGATACTCAGGAAGGACATCAGGCTGTGAATTCCTTACCTTTTAAGATATCACAAATAAGCAAACCCATAAGCATTCAGTTATATTCATTTATTCTATTTTAATAGGTTTTTGTAATATCTTTTTTTAAAATTGAAACCAAATTTATTTACCATATTTATGTGCTCATTCATCTGTCTTCGGTGTTGTAGATGAAAAATGTGTGTATTTTATAATTTTACAGTCTGCAGTGTATATCCCCTTGCAAGACCTAGATAAATCACTTGATGGTGTATTTTAGAGGACTGTATATGAAATTATTTTATTCACAATTGAGATTTCTTATTTCTTGTAATTAGTTATGTATTTGTCTGTTCCATCCCTGTTACCTTAAAATGTTAAGTATTCTGCTTAACATTTAATTTTGGAGTTCTGTAAAGCAGGGTATGCCATTTTACCGGCATAACCTCCCTGAGAGATACTCATTCCAGACATATCTGTTATAGGAATTTTTTTCCCATAAATGTTCATTCATCTTTTCTGCTGAAAATCTTGGAATTTTAAGAATGGTGGTTTTTTTTTTAACAAAAAAGTTTGTGACAAATGGAATTGCTCTCCAAATTTTTTTTAGTTGAATTCAGTAATTTGACATAAGACTGTATAGTTTCCCAAATACTCATCATTACTTCTGAATGGATTTTTATCAGATGATCTGTAAGTAGCAAAGCTTCCTTTAATATGATTCATTGTCCAGCTGGAGGGTAATCACTGAAATGGAACACAGACATGAACAATGACTTGAACTAAGTTGGTTCAGTTACTTTCATCCTGCTCAGCTCCTTCGATTGCATTCATTCTTTTGTGGGAGCTTTTAAAGTATGTCTTTTGATAACAGCTTGTAAAGGCTGTGGTACCTTCACATCTATTTCAAGGCTAAGATATCAACATTTCAAATGCTGCTGCTAAGAAAGCTGGTGATTCATGAGCCCATAAGCCTTAAGCCATTAAACTTGCAAACAGCGAATGGTTTAGAAACGGTTTTCAGCTAGAAGCATTTTGACATATTGGTAAATATTTTCAGGCCTTACTGGCTTACAGGCCAACATTTTGAATATATATGACTACTTTTTGCAATCTCATTACAAGACTAGGTTGAGCTTTGGACATGCAGGTATCGTGAGGAGAGATAGCCCCTGCCAAGCAGCGTAATTCCCAGTGCAAAGTACATTAATGGCTTCTATGACAATATCCCACAAGTATCAAGGACTGTAAAACTCAAATTGAGCTTGACTGGGGAAGACCTGGTGAAATGGTTTGTTCAGTGGCTCAGCTTGACAGATCCAATGATAGAAGCAGTTCTCTTGACAAAGGGAGCTCGCAGTCGAAGTACATGGATCAGAGGCACATTAAATTCCTCAAAACAGGTGTCAGACTTCTCTGAATGATCTCCTTCCAGGTGACAGTCCAGCCTCTCACTTGGAACAAGTGCATGGACAGTGGTACAATGGGTGTTTATTACTGAGGAATAAAGCTTAACATTAATTTGCTCCTACAAAGGGTTCCCAGGTGATTGAAATAGACACAACTTGAGTGGAGCATTCTGCTTCACTTACAAAGCCTGCTGTAAGTCTGAAGAAGCTGCTCCACTTAAGCCTTAAACTGTATAGTGCATAAACAAAATGTGAGAAATGTTACTCCTTATCACTCTGATACACATAATAAAATTAAAGAAACAGTGAACAAATCATCCATAGCTGTGACACCTCATTAACCAGGCTTTCCCATGCCTATATATTTTGTCTCTCTTTTTTGACGTCTGAAAAAAATCAATGTCAAAGCCCAGCAGGCTGGATTTGTTTCATACCAGTCATGAAATGGATACCAAAAATAAAGAGTACTTTTGGAAGCGAGTGCTTTTTTCCTTCCCTTAAGGGCATTTGTCCGAGAGTGTACAAAAGCAAGAGCAGCAGCATGATGGCAGGAGAGGTGCACGACTAGGTTGTTATTAGATAGCCTACCCCAAGCATATTAAAGAATGATGAATGGTCATCTCACTAGGCCTGATTTCTAGAGAGCTCTAGGTCAGATTTCGTTTCACAAGTAAGAATTTGTCACAAGCATGTAAAAACTGTGCTTGGCTGTTTTCTTTGGGACTTAAAGGGAAGAATTCTTAGTTTGACTATTTGTCAGGAAAAAAGTGAGAAGGGGCCCTCTGTGTTAATCAGCTGTGGTTTGCTAATATGATGCAGCTGGGCAGAAGGCATACTGACTTTAGCAGGTAGAAAACACTTGCTGAAGGGAGAGCCCAATTATGTTATCACCTGAAACTCCATGTGTGGTGCATTACCCCATCCAGGCTGAAAAGCCATAGTGGGGGGAATGGCTCAGGTATCCTCAGGAAACAGGAGAGTGAGATGTGCAGAGAACAGCATCTGACATTGTAAAGGGCAGGCTGCTTGTTGGAGGAAATAGAGGGAAGGTAGGAAGGCGTTTTTTAGCTTTGTGCAATGCTCCCTTTATTTTCCTGCCTTTTTTTTAAATTGAAGATGCAGTTTCTGTAATTGCTGTGAGCCACGCTCACTTTTTTCTCTCCACGTATATTTATAAGATGTTTGTTGTGATTTTATGAGGTTTTGCTCTTTATATTAATAATTTTAATTTTTTACTGTTGTATTTCTTTGAGTTTAAATGTTAACAAAGGACTATATGTACTTTTACCTTCTTATCCTGTTATGGCTTCGTTTTTATATATACACACGTGTAAATAACTCCAGTTTCTTTTGGTATAAGCACTGGGAACATTTATGGTAAATTTTGCAAGAATTTTTTTAAAGAATGCCTAAGAGGTGAACTGTGAGTCTTCAATGCTACTCATCCCTTTGATAAGAATAAGGCTTTCTTAGTACAGTATTTTAAAGTTATGTTTTTACTACCTCCTTTTAGTGTTTTGAACATCAGAAGATCCTTCTGCTTTAGTATACTTGAATCATATTTTCACCTTTTAATCAAACTTTCTATCCATTTTGTTTTTAAGAAGTCCTTTTCTTTCCATCCCTTTATAGCCTGAGCTTGACTTCATAAGAATCTCTAACTGAACCATAAACTACCCTTATAAATATCATTTTTCCTTGAAAGCTATATCTTACTGGAATGACCAAAGTTTTGTCATGTGTTAGATTAAGATGTCTGCCGAAAATCAATAATGCTGAGGTAACAACATTGGTTTCTGCTAGGCTCTCAATTACTTTCTCAGTTGTTTGTCATAGGAAGAATATATGATCAGTTGTTTCCCCTGCAGGCTATAAACCTAGCCTGTTCTCTTTTGATCACTTCTGCATACTTCACTTTTACTCTCCTAAGTGTAACACAGATTTTTAGAGCTTTGGACCTGTGAAGTAGCAAAATGATTCTTCTGTAGTCTATTCCAAGGGATAATAGTCTCCCTGTATAAAGCATCATAAATATCCCTGGACAGCAGTTAGCTCTTTTGGGTTGCATTGCACAATTGCTATGGAATCTGTTCCTGAATTTGCCATGCTCTTTGAAGAAATATCTGGGAAAAATTTACTTCATAGTCTTCCCTTTGCACTTCATGTTCCCTGTAGTCCTTTTCACCTTGCATTCCTTTTGTGGGTAGTTCCTTATTCCAAATACAGCTGTAGAATTGCTAGTATTTCAGTACGTTATTTCTTCTCTTTCTTTCTCCCTCTCCCCCCTATACCTGTGTTTCTTAAAGATGGTTTCTGGTGCCATTTTGTTCTTGAAGTTGCTACATTTTGCCACAGAGGGGAATCACGGTTTTGCTGTGCTCTTTCCTGAAAGCTTGACTTTCTCTTTTCATCTTTATCTGAAATAAATTATACTGTACTTGCTTCATGTCAGTAAAGACTGTGCTAGGTAGAGGAATACTTCAAATAATATAGTCTCCTGTGAAAATGGGAGCAGCTGTAATTGGGCAATTAGATAAAATTAAAGCTGTAACAAGGGCAGTAGCTCCTTATTATTGTAAGTACTCTTTCCTTAAAAAGAGCCAAGTGATTTTCTGAATGAGGGTTCAGAGGTAACAGGTAACTTGGAGACAGTATATTGAAGTTCTGGTCATATCATATCACTGAAGAGAAGCTGCTTTCATATCACTGAAGAGAAGCTGCTTTTATTTGCCTCTGGATTTTCACGTGTCCTGTTTTATAAGGACAGAAGCAAATAATGCAGAACAGTAAACACGATTTTTATTTGAAATAAAAAAAAAATGCAAACCAAAGAAACAACAAACCCCCCCCCCCCCCCCAAACCAAACAGAAATTTAGAAATTAATCTAGCCACCTTTAGTTTCCTATCCAGGAAGTGTATGTGAGAGGTGAGTCAGATTTGGTGGCATGAACATTTGGATTTCAAGGGTGTGCAGAATACTTAACATGGCTGTACCCTGGCAAAGCTCTGCTGACATATTTCACAGAATAGAGCAGTTTGGAGCTGTTATGTTTCCTAACAGGGTATTTGTAGCATGTTGTAAACAGTTACTGTTGTAACTGAATCCTAGGCTGTGGTCCTTAAAACATGAAGTGCTACCCAGCTGCCAGAAACCTTAATGCAGTTTGCCTTTGTCTTCAGTCACATTCATGTTGGCAACGGGGGGAAATGCCAGAGTACTTGGGAGCTAGGCCAGGAGGAGGATAGGTATGCAGCTGGTCGTCTGTCTCAACACTTTGGAGAGCATGGGTAATTACTGTGTGCCATATACCTTCCTGATGAAATGCCTTTTGGAAAATCGAAGTTGTTTGTCTCATTCCAAGGTAGAGACAATTTCTGTGACCAAATGGGGTTTAGTAACTCCTCCAGCCTGGAGGCATGCAGTCTCTCTCATGGACTGTTTAGCTTTTTGATGTTTATGCACCCACAGAGTTTTTGTATGCATAAAATAAGGCATGAAAAGTGGACTTGGTGTTTATTGTGCAATCAACTCGGCTTTAAAAAGGGCAAATGACACAATGGGCCAAGTGTTGTACGTCCCATAACAATTCTAGTAAATGAGGCTGACTGGTTTTCCCCAGTTCTCTACCTTTTCCATGGTGTTTTGTATTGGAAACAGTGGGTCTTCTGGTGCTGAAATAAACTCGAAGACCCAAATATTCACCATGCTTTAAAGGCTGGCTCTGTTGTGTTGGATCAGACCAATTTCCTGTCTTAAAGCACAAAAATGACCATTGGTGTGTTTTAAGAAACTGATGAAGTAAAGACAGTGAACAAAGAGGAGCTATCTAGATGCCTTGAAAGAAGTTTTATCTTCTGAGACCATGTATGTGAAGTTATCATAAAATGGTTTGAGCTGGATGGGACCTTAAAGATAATCTAGTTCCAACCCCTAGCCATGAACAGGGAATCTTTCACTAGAAGATGATTTCTCCTTGTGCTGGTAGCCAAAAATCTCTGAAGATGAAATGTGTTCTGTAAGTGCCTGTTGCTCTCTGACTCTGACACCTACACTTGATGTAATAATACAGAGTTTTAAGCATCTCATATTGCATGGAGTGAATGACTGAAGCATTTGAGAATTTTGGTAGCTTGAAGAAAGGATAGACATTAGTTACTGTAATATTGTTATGAGAAACTGAATCTCAGGAACTGAAATGTTTTTTGAGTTGTCCTACTTTTGTGTAGAGGTAGCAGGTAGAAAAACTAGTGGCAGAAGAGATGGAAAGCTATGAATCTTCAGCTGTTAAGGGAGAAGGGCTTGACTTTCTCTTTGATCAGTGTAACACATCATCTACTTCCTCCTTGACTTGCATGAGTGCATGTGACTGTGACACGTTATCACCTTTCTCTGGGCTGGAAAGGGAAATGGAATATAGTGAGAATATTGTGAATTTACTTCAGGAGTACTTCGAAAATTGCATAGATATTTATGTGTAATTGAGAGAACACAGTAGCAGTATAGTAATTGAGAAACCTAGTGCTTCATTGAGACAATTGGTTCCCAGTCTTTGCCTTTGTCCCTGGCATTTGCAGCTGGAGGTGTTGGTGGTGCTTTTGTAGATGGAAGTGTGTTCTATGGAAGAAGTTTCCATCTGATCTTTATTACTGTATTGCCGACTTGCTAAGGTGAAATTCTATTATTTCCTGGCACTACCAGGCTAACAGAAGAATTTTTTTTTTTAAGGAGTTGTGACTAAATGGCACATGTTTTTAAAGTTCTTATTATTCTGTTTGGATAGAATGTGTTAAAACATTGGTCATTCAAATTAACCTCTTTGAATATGCCACTTATAGCCTGAATTAAAAAATAGGAGTTTGGTCCCAGTAAATTCCCTTGAACAGGGAAGGAGAGGTTCTCTGAGAAGGTTATGGATTACTGTATTAAGTAAGAAATGTGCTTGGGTTAACTGTTTTAATAAGCTTATTAATAGCACATACAATTTACCTATATTTTATTAACTAAATATGCTGCTAAGAATGGCTCTGTAAATAAACCCTACTTTTAATAACTTGAGTGTCCTAGTGGCTTTAAATGCCATTTCCAATTTGAAAATACAATGGCTAATTAAATGAGTAACTTTTAAAAAGCTTATCCATGGATTTATCCAATCAGCTTGCTTAGAATTATATGTAATACAGGAGTTCTGCCTAACAGGCAGATGTAAAAAAATTTAGCCTTTTTAAAGCTCAAATTGAGTGTTTTTGGCTTGTCAGTTTTTTGGTGGAATTCCTAGAAGGTGGTAAGCATACCAAGGAGCAAGCCATCTTTCCCCTTCAGAATGGTAACTCTGTTAAGCCTCTCTGTACATCTGCTCAGATCTCTGCTGTCTCTGTTTTGCATGGGATCTGTCTAGCTGGTGCAGTTAACTCCCTCTTTTGAGTGTTTTATAGTGTGGTAGGATTGGGCAAATATTTATTTTTGTGTTAAGCAGCAAGATTGCTTTTTTATCATATCTTTATTTAGAGGAATATCTTCTAAGGGTAGAATTGTTACATACTGATTTCTAGCCGGCCTGTTTACACCTGATTTCTCCCCAGCACTGATTTAACTGGAGTCGCCAAGTGAAACTCCTTTCCCCCTGCCTTCTCCTTCTGTATTTATGGCTGCAGTAGTTTTCTTCCATGCTGCACAGCAAGGTGAAGCAACTTCTCTCCCCAGTACTTAGACAATAATTGAATTTTTCAAAAAGTGCCTCCAGATATGGGATACCTCATTACATGTTTTAGTGCTCAAAAGGCAGTGAGTAAGCAGGGCATTTGTAAGAGAAAACGGAGAGATTTCCTATGGACTTATCTTTCTGTGGTGTCTCAGTCCTAGGTGTGCAGTATTCCATGTTGGTCAGCATTCCACTTAATCCTGTCAGCACAAGCCCTTCTTGCTGCTATTCATAACGCTCTTCTTTTTTGTTTAATATTAATGTCTTCAGCTCCCTAGATTTTCTTATACAAGAGATAAATATTAAGTGGATTATTGTTTCTTGACAAATTTCTGATGGGGAAAAACCCCATGATGTAGCTATAATGCCAAAAAGCAGAACTTTGAGAAAATCAATTAGTTTTGCCAATCTCTGTTCTTTTCTGGAGCTGCTTATGCTGTCCTTGAGGAGGTCAGAGAAGGGAAGGGCTGCCCATTTCACATCTGCTGCACTGACAAGCAACCAAATGTACCTTTTGGCTAGTGGCTGGCATTTTGGCAGTGCAAAGCTTCCAACTCCCACCCTTTCACAATCAGATGGGATGAATAGCAGAGCTGTGTTACATTGGCAGTTGGCATACATGGCTAAGTACATGGGCTGCATACGAGTCTATTCATCTGAAGTTGTCCTTTCATATCGCTGCTTAGTTTTCTAGCATAATCTTCTTGGAAAAGAGCTTGGCACATGCATTGCCTTTTCTCTTGGCACGTGGTGGTTTTGTGTTTTCTTTTTTTTTTTTCCCTAGTCATTTCCTGGTGTGCAGTAGTTATCCTAAGCAGCAGTACTGGTATCTGAAAATGACTGGACATATTGCAATCTGGAGAAATGTCATGTCCTTCTGCTGTGGATTCTGAGTGATACAAGCTGTGGAGGGGTGTGCGTAGTGGGCATGCTGTAAGTTAAACATTCTCTTTGCTTCAGGCAGGGATAAAAGAAGAATACTCCCACACTTCCTCATTCTTTCGCATCCTTTTTAGGTATCTGAGAATGGAATAAGCCAGTCATAAAAAGCAGGGCCAGGTCAAGGTAGATAAGTACCTTCCCCTGTTGTAAAATTCAGAGCAGCATTTAAATCCTTGCCTCCCCTAACACACCTCTAGAGAATTCCCCAATCATTTGTAATTACTTGCTTAAAAGAGCATGGGAACAGCTGAATTTCCCTGCTTTAAGGTAGCTCTTTGTTATGTTTCTGCCCTTTTCTGGACCAACAAAAAGCCTCAAACTTCAGTTCATGGTTTTAGTCTTTATGATGTGTTGGTTGTGGGCAGCTAAGCTCTCTAAAAAGCAGGAGGGGGAGTACAGGCAGTCAGTTAGAAGTCCTGTTCATATAATAGCTTTTCTATCCTTTTACCTTGTCCTCTGTATTTGTTTCATCCCCTCATTTCACCTTGTTTTAAATTGACTGCTTTTGGGGGCAGGAGCTGTTTCTTTACTGTAGGTGGGCTGCATTTGGCATCATGCAGTCCTCCTCTGGTAGGAGGACTACTTGTTACAGTAGTACAAACACAGATATCCTTGGAGGGCAGGGGAGATGCATCCTGCAAGGCAGAGAGGGCTGTGAATTTATGTAATTTCAACAGCGTCTTGGAATATAGGAGCACATCTTGGGTGCTAATGGAGTAGCCAAAAGGCTTATAGCTTCCCTTAGTTCTTTCTTTGTCTCCGTCTTGGGTCATCCATGAGGGGAAACTATGCTCCTGCAGGAGGAAAATGACCAAAAAAACCACAAAAAACGAAAACCATCCCACAGAAACCCTGCTTACAAACTGGGGCTTGAGATCTTGTGTAGAGCTTTCTGCTGAAGGCGTAGTAAAAGTGAACTCAGGAGAAGGAAAATAGCTGCTGGATTGTCTGGTCTGAATGTGTGCTGTGGGTCTGGTGTTTGGTCTTCACCTCTACTTCACTATTCCACATAAATAAGGAAGCCATTTCAGGGCCTGGGAGCAGCTTAGGAGCATTAGTATGAAAGCTTGATTTTGACATTTTCAAGACTGAATTTTATTCTTAAAGGCTCCTTTTGGGCTGCTGGAGTTCTTCTTGTGAATGGCCCCTTATTCCCTAGTCTGGTGGTGATTGTTGTCACAGGAGACACAAATCCCAGTTTTCCCTTTGTGACCTTAGTCATGTAGTCACTGTATTAATGGGTTGGAGAAACAGAAATAATAGCTCTCTTGCATGTCTCCTGTATTGGGACTTTACCCTGATCCGGGGTCTTAATGTGTATAGGTATTTATTATATCTGAAATGGTTTTGATCAAGGTCTTCTGTAATAAAAATAACAGCAGAGACTACAGAGTTTCAATGGGCTTCTCTCTCCTTCACTTCTGTTTCTACCAATGGCTAAATCAACTGTGCCAGCTGTTGCTTTGGCTGCAGGCTCTTCCATTTTGTACTGAAGACTGACACATGTGGTGAAGGTTGCTTATCTGTTGAGGGGTGGGTGGACGATAGGACAGGGCAATTTCTCAGTAAATGGTGATGTGTCTGTAGGACTGACAGCTTTGATGTGTTTCCCTGTGGGGTAGAGTGCTGCCATGGAGGATGAAAGCCTGATAGCTTTGGTATTTGGCTAAAAGCAAAGCAGCTCAAGGGTATGCAAATGAACAAGAGGAAAGAGCGGAGAGGCGTTCTCCGTGGACTTTTTCTTGTTCCTAAAGCAGCTGGCACGTGAAGGCTGCATGTAAATGTAATAGCCTGTGTATTTCATATTGGGGCCTGTAAAAATGTGCCCTTGTGTTGTGTTTTAAGCCCAGCCAGCAGCCAAGTACCATGCAGCTCACTCACTTCCCCCTTGTGGGATCAGGGAGAAGTGGGGCCATGTTTGGAGTGATGGTGTTTGTCTTCCCAAGTAACTGTTACATGTGATGGGGCCCCACCCTACTGGAGGTGGCCGAACACCTGGTGCCCGTGGCAAGCAGTGAGTTCATTCCTTGCTTTGGAGTATTCATTACACCTACTGACAGCATGGAACACTCTGTCATGGCAATCTAGAGCCTCCCTCTACTTCCCCTCTGAAAGCTTCACTCAGGTGATTGGCAAGATCTTGAGGATGCTCAGGTAAGCACTTGAATGCAGAAACCTTGGATGTTGCAGAAGATGGAGCACTGATTGATTAGGTGACTTGGGTGACTTGTTATTTTTATTTTAAGTGGTCCAGTTCTTTCCAGGTGAGTTTCTAAGGCAAAGACTAAGTGGCCATTAACAAATGGTATTACTTCCCATCACTCTGTACAACCAGGATTATCTCCAGTACGTGGCTCTTTTCCAGCTATAGACTGTTTCCTTAGTTAACCTGCCTTTGTGGTTTCCTTTGTACTATCTACAGTGTGGAGTTAGATGTTTGCTGTTAAATCTCTTCAGTGTTTTGCTCTGGAGGAGACTGCATTCCAGTGGTGATGCCAGGAGGAGAAAAGTTATTCTTGTGCTTGATTTACCTGTCAATTGAAAGCGCTGAAGGGCTTTGTTTGTCTCCAGTATGTCATGACACTCCATGATAGGCATACTGACTTCCTTGACAGAGGTGCTAAGTTTGCAGTATGAATTATTTTTATTGCCTGTCCACACAGCTGAGCTGGGCAGGTAGTGTATGATGACACTGTTTTTGTGTGAGTGTGGGGTGGGTTTTGGTGGTGGGCTGTTTTTTTTGGTGGTTTTTTTTTTTTTTTTTTTTTTTTTTTGTAGTAGTGGTATAGCTTCCTCTATTTGAAGCGTCCCTCATGGTCTCTGTTTTTACACCTCTGGATCAACTTGTTGCCCTCCTATGTTTATTCTGGGACTATACACTAAGCTATGATACCTGTAGCTGAAACAGTGCTGCTTCCTTGGTATTGTTTTTCTACATCCCTTCCAAGTAGACAAAAGATAGTTTTTTTTCTGTCGTATCCCAGTTCTTTGCTTTTCATCAGCCTTATGATGATACCCTGCCAAAAATCATGTGGTACTTCAGCAGCAAAGCCATTTCCTAGCTCTTTGATAAGAGGAAATGTTGATGGATTTAAGAGTCAGGATTGTTTTTGGAGATGAAAACAGTTTATGCAAAGTTGTTCGGCTTCAGCATGGTCTCTGGTGTGCATTTTTCCTTTATTTTTTACAATTTCATTATTTTACTTCCTTGAGTGTCAGGCAAGGTGCAACCTAAAATGTGTAGAAAAATTGGATTCCACTTTGCATTGAATATCAGCCAGAGGTAGTAAAGTGAGAGTCTGGGTACCCATTTTTCTTCCGTAGGAAAGATTAAAAATTAAGCTGACGATATTATATAAGACTATGGATGTGGCAAGGTGTGCCTGTTCTCAGGAGAGCTGAGGTTTGTGGGGTTTCAGCAGGTGAAAGAGCTGTTAACTGCAACACAACAGTGTAGTCTGAACCATCCAGTCTTTTCCTTTTAGGGTGGTTCTACTTTCTCAACTTTCAGGAACATTTTTATCCATGGCCAGTATAATCAGTGTTTATGGGAGAATCTGTGTGCTGGGTGTCAGCAAGAGTTCCACTGAGGACTTGGGTGAGTGCTGAGTGCTCTGGGGATCTCAGCCAGGTATGTGCACTCTCAAATGACCGGAGGAGCAGAGCTAGAATTAGTCACTGCAGACTGCACTGCCGTGTGTTTAATATTGATCTACCTGCACCTGCAGAACCAATAGCTCAGACCTTTGCTGACAAAGCATTTCAGGGCAGACAGTGGGAAGATGGATGCAACACAGAGGCTGTGGCTGATTTATAAGTGCTGATTTATTGAGCTACATGCATAGTAGGAATTCACAAGGTGCAAAACACAATGTGTACATTACTGGATCAGGAGCTAGCCTGAAGATGGGGGATGGGGGGATGTCTTCAGTATGTAGCATTTTAAACACTTGGATGTGTAAATCAGTACGTTACCTGTCAGCCAAATGTTACTGATGTCAGTATCAGGAGTGAGACTACAGGTCATTTGGCTTTAAACTTAAAAACTAGGCATCTGAGTTATTTTGCATCATTACTTGTGAAGTGGTGACAAATTGCAAAGTGTGACCAACTGAAGCAAATATTAACAAAAAATACGTAGAAGCTTAAATTAAGTGGCATGTTTTCATCCTGTGGACCCTAGAGATGATGTAGAGAGGTGTGGATGCAGATAAAGATCTGAAGTGTTCTACTACAATATTATGCCACACAGAGTAATAAGTGTCATTAAAGAGGTCATGGGGCGTTTTGGCCAAATATAGGAACTTGCAGTTGTTTTTTTTTTTTTGTTCCTTGGTTTACATTATAAAATATTCCACTCTGTCAAAAAGAAAAGGTTTGTACTGGTATGAGTTCTCCTCAGGTTTTGATTCTTTATCGGCCATTCTTACAAGCCATAACAGAGATCTCACTTATGGTACTGTGGAAACATAAGGCATTACTAACCTTTTGATTCCAGAATCTCTAATCTTTCTAGAGCTGGGATAGCTAATTACACCTGTTAATTTACAGATTAAATATAAAACTTGGAAAAAGAATTTGGAAAGTGGAACAAGCTACCACAGTACCTCTTTCTCTCTGCAAAGCACTGGATGATGGTACTCCTTTTCTGTTTTCCTCATGGATATTTGAAGAAATGAAACTTGGTAAAATTTGCTGTGCAAGGCAGTTGTTGTCAGGGAGCTGTTGTTATCCTCATGTGGAGTAAAGATGTCCAGGGTACAGAAATGACTTAGTAACAGACCAGGTGATCTCCTGAAGCTTCCTTGGTGTTTGTTCAAAATGCAGTTATAACCCTTCTCTTTCAGGAAACCAACAGAGAAATGCTTATTGCAGTGTGTGACAGGATTTATAAACTGTAACACAGAATCAGTGTTCTAAAATCTCAGTCTTCATGTCTTCTTAAAGTTTTCCACAGATTTATGTCACATACATAACTCGAGCCAGGCCTTTTTATTTCTTACAGACCTTGGGTAAAAGGTGAATGATCTAGTAAGAAGAAAGTGATTGTTCTTTAAGTAAAAAAAGCAACAGTGAGGCAAATCTGAGCTGTAGAAAGCACACATAATCCTTGCCAGAAATATTGCAGTCTCTAATTGAGAAGCAGCTAGTCTGCAGCCAAGCTGGCTCTGGAGGAAAGATGAGTGTTTGATCTCAGCTGTGTTACCACCTGTATCATGCCAGGGAAGTTAAATGCACTGAAAGAGCTCCACTTACCATTGATTTTATTTCTCCAAATGAAGAATGTGTTGATAAATGGCTGATGAAATGAGGTAGCAGTGGGTAAATGGGCACCCTGCTACAATCCCTTTTTTTTTCTGGTGGAGCAATAACCCTGGCACCATTAAGAAATGCTTCTTTGCAGTAATGGCATTGCTATGAAAGTGAGTGGTGGGCCAGTTCCTGCCATTTGAGATAATGTGATGAAAATCTGAGATACAGTAAAATTATTTAGAACCGGGAGAAAAATACCTTGCTTTAAGAGCTCCATACTTGCTATTATGATCCTTCTCTCCCTCATGCCAGTGTTCAGATCGGAGAGGCCTCTGTAGATAAAGGGCTTGGAATTGAAAATATGGTTGTGTTGCTGCACTGGCACAGTAAAGCAGGAAGAAGCTCTGTGCATAGAGGTCACTGTGAAAAGAGGATGTGTAGTGCTTCCAGCCTTCCTGGAGAAGCTTGAAAAAGGATCAAAATGCCAAGGGAGGCACAAGAGCAGGCTGCTTTAGGAGTCTAGGGAATAATATGAGGAGGGGGGCTGAGGGAGCTGTGGTTGTTTAATCTGGAGAAGGCTCAGTGATGTTCTTACCGCTCTCTACAACTACCTGA
Organism: Dicaeum eximium; assembly: GCA_013396995.1. Taxonomy (NCBI): domain Eukaryota; kingdom Metazoa; phylum Chordata; class Aves; order Passeriformes; family Dicaeidae; genus Dicaeum; species Dicaeum eximium. Next base: position 2,378,778 of record VWZP01006707.1, read on the forward strand.
AAGGAGGCTGCAGCAGATGGGGTTGGCCTCTTCTCCCAGGCAGCCAGTAACAGGACAGGAGGACACAGCCTAAAGCTGTGCTAGGGGAGGTTCTGGTTGGATATCAGGAAGAATTTTTTTCACTGAAAGGGTGGCTAAGGATTGGAGTGGACTTGCCAGTGTGGTGGTGGAGGCACCATCCCTGGAAGTGTTCAGCAAATGACTGGATGTAACACTTGGTGCTATGGTTTAGTTGGCATGGTGGTGTTTGATCAAAGGTTGGACTCTATCTTGGAGGTCTTTTCCAACCTTGATGATTCTGTGATTTTTATCTGCTGGCACTGAACATGGATAGAGTATCCCAGCATGTCCTGGGTATCCATTGTTCCAGTTATCCGTTGCTTAGGGTCATGGGAATGCCCCACACTGGAGGAGTGCTTACTAAAGCAGCAGCCCCTTGATTCAAAGAGGGACTATTTGAAGCCTTCTTTAATGGAGAGATGGCTTTATTGAAGCTTGCTGCTCTTGAATTGATTCCTTGAGGTCTTTGACTGCAAATACTATGTAGAGTAACCTGATCTGTGACGCAGGGATAAAAGAAAACTGAAGAGACAAATCCAGCTGACCTAGCATGTGGAAGTTAAGAGCTCAAAGTAATGAATGAGTGGCATTGAATTAAATTGTGTTAATCATATTGGGTTGTTCAATGGGATAATAAAATCTATAAGAATCAATAACCTTAGAACTGTTGCATATCAGCTTAGATGATGTGTGATGACTGACCATTTTGTTTAATCTGTTATTGTCTAAGGTGTTTGCTATCAAGATAAAAGGAAATAAACATAATGTTAAATGAGAGGAATAATATATCCCAATCCTTAACTCTAGAGTGAGACATGCCTGATAAAAACTCAGTTGTGTCCCAGCTATGTGAGGTGGCCCAACAGGATCTCCATGGGAGATAGCATTTACAGATGTTTCAAGTGGCTTCTCTGGCTGATTTGGGAGTACTGGGAAAACTCTGGGAACAGGCTGGTTAAAAACATCATGTCAAAGTGGTGCTATGCTAGAAAATGGCCTTCTCTATTAAATGTAGCTCTCCACTGAAAATGCAGTTGTGAAATACTGTAGAATTCAGTGTAAAGCCCACTTTAGGAGGAGGGGAGAGTGAGGCCAAGACAAGTCTAAAATTACTTTGAAAAGCAGGAGAGTGTAATACTAACCAAGACCTTTCCTGTAGCTTGTGTCTTGCATTACTATCAATTCCACTAGTATCTGGATTCAGTGGGGACAACTTCATCATTTCAGGCTTCTTAGATTGTTATTTCTGAAGTGATCTGCAAGTATTAAGGAACCAGCTCTTTTGAATTTAATGCTTTTGCACCTTTTTTAAATGCCAGACTAGGTCTTAAGGTGGCTTTTGCTCTTTCCTCACAGGCATCTTTAAGATATTTGAATTATTTTTGTGATATACGCCCAGAGAGATTTATATACAAAAGTTAGTAATGACTACTATTTTTCCTGAATAATTCTGAAGAGGCTGTTTAATTTTTACCTTTTTTTTTTAGTTCAGATTGAATTGGTTTGAGTCGTGTGGTGAATGATGCCTTGGCTAGTACAGGCAACTTGCTGTGCACAGTAGTGCTTTGTTTTATACATCTATCAAAAAAATAACTGGGGTGTTGGAAATGACACATGGATTTCTCTCTGGCAATAAAGTACCTGACTGGCTGTGTTATATTATAGTGATGGTTGCAGTGTAGCAACCTTGATAGATAAAACAGTAGCTAACCTTTGGGCTGGGACGTCTAGGTCAGCAGTTTAAAATTGGAGGCCATCCATATCAGCTTACATTTCCATCCTTGTCATCTAACACTGGGCTGTTGTTGTTCCATGGGCCTGAATGTCTACATGCTACACAAGTTCCTAGTTGCCTATTTAATGTACAAATGACATGGTATTTTCTCTGATTTGCCACAATTACTTTGTACTTCTACTTGCGCTTGTCTTCTCCTCTGAGAGTCCATATTTAACATTAACTGCAGTGCAGATCAAATTCATCTCTCTGAAGATGAGCATTTGAACTTGATGGTGAGTGAATGATTGACAAGGTGCAAGTATTTTTGTGTCAAGGCTGTGACATGTCATTTGTTGAAAAAGCTATTCAGCCGAATGCTGTACTCATCTGAAAGCTGAGAGTGAAGAATGTGCCAGATTCTCAAAAGGATGCTGCTTGATGTCTAGTGACACTATTAGTGACATTTTGATGTTAATGAATAAGGAAGCACTTTCTGCTCTGGAAATTATGCTTTTTAAGATTAGAAGAGGATGCTTTATGAACTCTGTGCTACACTGTTGCAATCCATGTAGCCATCCAGTTTTGCAGTAGATAATGAAGTTCTAGTTTGTGGGTTGCTGTGGTCTGTAGTGTTTGCTGGTCACATGGTTAAAACTGTATGACAGCTGAAACAGTTTAAATGTCTGTCTGCTAGTTCTTTGCTGCATAAGCACTTGCTGAGGGTGCCGCAGGGATGTTAGAAATTTGCTAATGGGAAAAGAGAAAGTGTTGGGGAGGTTGTGCCTCTATTAAATTGTGTTCCACAACGTGAAGGAAATCTGAAGAACTGCAGAGATGGCTTGACCCAAGTTAACGCTGTATTCCCCAGTGTGGAAACCTAAAATGTTACCAATATTTGGTGTAACTACTCAACTCTCAGAAGCACTGCTGTTAATTGGCATCTGTTTGCCTGTTTTGTGAGAATATAGGCTGCAGATGAACAAGTTTTAAGAGCTCTGTCAAATGAATCTACTAATCTAAAACTACAGCCTTCCTGATGCATGGAGCATCTCTTGGATTTTACTTCTGAATGAATCAGCTAGATCAATTGACTCTTCACTAGTGTTGCTTTAGTGGGAGATGAAAAATACTTCATACTATCAGATTTGTATGCTTTTTTCCTCCAAGTTTAATGTGGTCTTAAGTATTTTAAAATGGGTCCTTTGCCTAGGTGCGCTACATTGCTGCTTCAGACTTGCATTTCCAAATATTGTATTGTATAGGAATGACCAGAGGAGTCATAAACAAAATCTGTTTAAGAACATATAAACACTGTGATGTCCTTTAAGTTACTCTTCAAGGAATAGTGCTGTTTCTTCACATGATAATAATTTTTTTTTCCCTAATGCCTAACAGACCTTCTGAAAAATGAATGAATTCTGTTTGGGTGGAGGAGAGGAGGAAAGGTCCTCTAGAGACCAATCTTTACCAGGAGTTGAAATCTGCTGTCTTGTGGCTCTGGCTGTGGATTAAATCTCACCCATTTTTTTACAGATGCTGATAAATTGTTGCATCTCTCCCTCTTTGATATTGTAGAGCCACAGGTGGTCTGACTAACAATAACACCACTTCCTGAAAGATCAGAGCACAGGCTGTGTACAGCCATGGCTATTATTGTTCCATTTGATGAGTGCACTGTGTGCTGGTTGCTTTGCTTTGAGCTTTTTGGGGAACAAAATTCATGAAAATCTCATCACTGCTCTTTTCCTGAGACAAGGCTGAGGAGGGAGGTAGAGAACATCCTGCCACTATACTGTCTCTATTAAATTGCTGCCGCAGATGCTGTCTTGGCTGCTGGTAACAGTATCAGAAATGGCAGCCTTCTGCAAAAGTGGTTTAAAAATAGACCTATTTGAGTATGCTTGTTCCCTTAAAGGGACATTGTCAGTTTGATTTAGTCCCAACATTAGCTGGGTTGCTGTTAGCTTGGTTGCTGGTAGCTATGCCATCTCTTCTGAGTTGCCAGCCAATTTGGCCAGGTCTGCAATGGCTTTGGTATTGTTATACATAAAGGCAAATATGTTTTGAACATAGCATAATAAAGTTTTACTAAATCTAGTCAATTGATGAAACTTGGTTTTTTTGCTTGTGTCTGTTGCCATGAAAGCAAGGCACAGCCAGCATTCCCTTGCTAGTGTTGTCACCCTTGCAGTTGAAGGCCTTGTGCAGTCAGGTTACAGTTATCCATGTCCTTTCAAAATATACCCCTCTTCTGTTTTTTTGTCATGGTACATCACTGCTATCAGCATCCTGATTTTTTTTTTTCCGAGATAGAAATGTTATGTTTTTTTGGCTCTTTTACCAAAATTAATTTGGGCAGAGCAATGGAATAAGATGGGGAAAGCACAACCCCCATCTTCAGTCTATCTTAAAAGCCCAAGGTTGCTTTTAAGGGTGAGTGGTTCTTCGAAATGAAGTTTCTTGGGCCAGTGACTTCCCCTCTTCAGAACAGTGCAACATCATGCTCTTTGTGTCAGGAGGCAAATAAGAAGCTTTACCTATAGCACATCCACCAATAAGGCTTCTGTTGTCTACTGTTTCTGTCAGAGCCAAATGTTCTGGCTCTGCCCAGTGTTAACACAGGTTGTGTTACAGCCCTGGAGTGATACCGTGTGAAGACTGACCTAGAACAGAGACTAGACAGAGCTAAAGAATAAAGTAGGCATTTATTAGAAGGCCTTAATGGATACACCTTGGGCAGCACAAGAGTCCAGCCAGGGCTACACCCAAGATGAACCAAAATGGTCACAAAATGGACACCAGTCACAGGGTCTTACACTTTTATAATTTTTGGTCCATTAGCATATTGGAGTTAATTGTCCAATTATAGCTTTAGGTTATGAAGTTTGATCTTTCTTGTTTTTCTCCCTTCAGTCCATGTTGTTTATGCTCTTGGGCCTGAGCTTTGAATTATTTGTCCTTGGTTCCCAGCTAAAGAAGGAATTGTTTTGTCTACCTACTCTGTGAAGAGAGCTTACTATCCTGTAATATGAAGCTCAGAATTACATACCAAAGCAGTACAGAATCTGAAAAATATAAAAGCTAAAACCTGAGGCATCAGGAAAGCAGAGTAGCTACAGTCACATGACTGCAGTGACTGATAAGGAGATCCAGGTTTCCTTCCTGAAAACTGTTTTATTTTCTTGCTGCCTGTAATATTTGCTCCCCTCTGTGCAGTGGGATGGCAGTTGACAGCACTGAGCACGGGCTGTGAAAGCTGACTAACGCAGGCTGAGAGGGGACTGTTGCAACATGCTTTCAAGCAATTACATCTGGCTTTGCAGTGGTACCATTGATTTAATATCTTTCTCCTCCACCATCCTTTCCACGTTAACTGCTTCTTTCTCCTCTGTTGCCTTATTGCCCTTCTGCAATGTTTCTTACTCTTTGACATGTCCCTATCTCTTACATCAACTATCACTTCCATCTAGGCCCTCGAGCCCCTTTGTAGCCTGGTTTCCACTTGTCTAATCTTTTTTTCATTAAGAGTTGGATTTTGCTGACATCTTTAAGCTTGTGTATCTCCTGACTTGGAGAGTTCAGCATTGATTTCAATTAGAGCCCATGCCTAGAAGGCTTCAGCAAACAGCATCTCCTCTCATGGTAATGAGTTGTTACCACTCTCCCAAATGTGCTCACTTCTGCACAGTTCAACACTTGCTCTGATTTGTGGTCTCTGATCAAACCATGCAAAGCAGGGCAGCATTTCAGGGGTCCTCTCACTGCTTCTGTTGGATGGACAGGTCAGGAGGCAGCTGTGGAGGGCTTTCCTCTTAAAGGTGTCTTGAAATGCTATTGTGTTAATTTGAGGCCTTCAAAGTGTGCTAGATTGGGGCACCTGCCATCTAGCATTTTAACTTGTCCTTTCTTGGTGGTTGCTCCTGGCTCAGTTGTGCTTCAGTGGGATACATGATGCACGTCCTGTGACTGGTATGTAGGTGCTGGAGCCAATTTATCCTGTGTAACCATAAGCAGTTTTTAAATGATCGCATGTCTGTCTCTCTGTGATACTGATGATGATGTTCGTTCTTGGATTTGTGGTGAGGTTCCAGAAGCCTGGAAGAAACCTATGTTGTGCCAATGCATAAAAAGGGAAAACAAGACAAATCCAGTAATTATAGCCCTGTCAACTTGGTGTTTATCCCGGGCACAATAATGAAATGGCTGATTAAAGGATTTGAGTAGCAAAGAGTTAAAAAGAGTAATATAATTAATGTCAGTCAAGTTGGGTTTATGGAAAAGTGATCCTGTCAAACTAACTTGATATCTCTTTTGATAAATTTAGTTGATTAAAGGAAATTCTCTAGACATCTCTAAAGCAGTTGACTTGCTACCAGAGGACATATTGGAAAAAAGTGATAGAAAGCTAGCGTGGCACACACTAATGATATTACCAACTGGCCAGCTGTGACAGGTCTCTAAACATGATGATTAACAAGGAATCATTGCTGAGCATGTGTTTCTAGTAAGGTTCTGCACCATTTGGTTCCCAGATCTGTTTAATGCTTTTTAATTACATGAATGTGGAATAACCCCCCAGATCATTAGTGATGAAAGTCTGCAGTTACGCTCCCTCAAATCTTCTGCCAACAAGGAAGATGGTATTCTCTAATACCAGGTTTCCAAGCCAGTAGTACCATATAGGAAAATGTAAGCAAACAAATGTGGAGCTTCCTAGTAGGGCTAAAAGTTAAATTCGGCATCAAGGAACTGAAGAGGTTGTAGTTCCAGAGTGGAAGAGCCTTTTGGGAAGGGGTAGGCTCTGAGAGGGACTTGAGGCATCTGCTGAATAACCAGTTCCTAAGTTACCACAAGGATTAATGAGGTCTTTGGGTGTGAAAACAAGGGATTTTTAAATGAGAGGCTAGAGGTAATTCCTTTGTCACTGGTGCAATTGCTTTTGTAATAGTGTGCCTGGCTCTCATTTCAACAGTGCTAGAAGGATGCTGATAAATTGGAGGAGGATCAGAGGCAATGTCAGAATGATTAAAAGGTCTGAAAAAATGTCCTTTAGTGACATGCTCTGAGAGCACAATTTGCTTTAGCTTATTTCTCTGGAGTTTAAAGGTGACTTGACTGGTCTATAAGTACCTATAGAAGGACCAGAAATGTTCTGTCTAGCTGACAAGTGTGCTGGGGTTCCTGCTGGCTGGAAGTTGCAGCTGGACACGTTTAGATGAGAAGAAAGAGCTGTGTTTGAAAAGAATGGAGCTAATGAACCACTAGAGTATATTACTAAGGGTTGTCATGGATTTTTCTCCGTTGGCAATTTTAGTCTTCCTTGACAGCATGCTCTAGTCAAACCAGGGACTTCATTTAGGGACTGGTATGATCTCTGTTTTACAGGAGGTCAGAAAGGGTGATTGGTTTGGTGTGTTCCAGCTGTAGGGTCTGAGAATCCATTATAGTAGTTCTTGATGGTTCTGGGTAGTTTGCTCCAGCAAACAGGAGAAAGAAGAGCTTTCTTGTTTTAACTTGTGTAAAATGGATGCAATTTAAGAAAATTAGACCTTAGTTCACATAATGAATAACCTTGATTTTATCACTTTGAAGTTCTATTTTTCTGCAATTTGACAAGTTTAAATGGCATTCAGGTAGCTTTTCATGTAAGGTGTCACTCTGTTTCCTTACTAATGCCTGAGCAAGTACCTTACCTATTGTCAGATTGTTAATTCTCTGTTATTAAGTACTCAGGTGCTTCTTCATTGAAAGGACTGTCAGTTGTCATTGTGGATCATTTAGATTAAGAACCCAGCCTGTCAGATGCTCCTCTGCTTTTACAGACTAGCATGAGTGCAATATTTCTGGAATTTAGACTTTTTTTAATATTCTCCCNAAAAAACCCCTATAAGTAATCACTAGAAATGAATCCACCACATTCTACTTGTATGCAACACCTACAGATACATGTGTGTATAAAAGTCCTTCCTGTTTTGTTTAGTAGTAATGCAGAGGGAGGAAACCGATTATATCCGAGTTTAGATTTGGTTTTACTCTTATTGGCTGTTTAATTTCGAGCTTAACAGGCTTTAGGTGACCTTCTCTCTTGGAAGAGAAGCACTATTCTATGATATGGGAGACCTGACATCATCTATTGGCCTTACCGAAGGTCTCTGGTGTGACCAAAACTTTCTTTTGTGCCTGTTTCCTGTTAACAGGAGTATGAATAGCAACTTTTATATGTCTTGCCTTGATATATTTAAGGACTTCATGTCAGGAGAGGCTTTCCTGGCTTTTCCTGAGGGTCTCTATATATAGCATAGCAGAAGGACTTGAGAAACTTCTGCTCTTTGCTTCCCAGTTTACAGACTCCTGTAACTGGTTAACAAACGCATTTAGGGTCTGGGTACTTTGAGAGCTGGCCGGAGGCCGGGCTGAGTGGGAGTGTTTAACATATGTACCATATATGGGTACCTCAGAACAGCTCTCTGGAGCCTGGGCCCCTTGTGAAATCCCTTGGCCCATAGCAGCACAGCTTTAACTTTGCCTGTGCTGTGGCCAGGTAGCAGGATGGCTGGTGTTAGATCAGTGGGTGTTGTGTATGCACAGTAAAATGCAGTTGTGTACAATACATATCTAGCTGCCTGCATCTTCCCTGTGATGTTTTGATCAGAGGCTGGGTAGGATCTGTGTTTCTAGAGTAACTGAATGGTAACCTAGTCAAAGGAAAGTATTTGTAAGGGAGGAGACTCCTAAGAGCAGTTACAGGGTAGTTGAGTAGCACGGAGAGAATCCAGCTGGGGCTTGTACAAGGGGAGCTGTATCTCTACTTGGTTTTCACGAAGCCTTATCTGACACAGCCAGATGCTAAGTTGAGCCATACCTACCTCACTAAAGTCAGAGATTTATCTGATTTGAGCACCTTTAGTTTCTAACTCAGGCAGCTTTCACCAAGGGCAAAGTCATAAAGCCAATCTCCAGTCTGAAGTGCCATGTATCTCTTAGCAGCTGCAAGAAATTCAGGCCTTTTAATTTTTTTTCTTCCTGTTGGTTTCCCCACTGTCATCTGGGAGCACATTCCTTATGCTCTGTTTGGTTTTGTCTTTTGCTGTTACCAAGACTGTCTCTGTAAAGTGAGGGCCCCCTGCCTAAACATGAAATAAAGAGGTAGGTGAGAATCTACATTTAATTGTGCACTGCAGTGTCATTCAGCTACTTGCATAATATTTAATTGAAGTGGTTATATTCTGTTGTCTCTCAGACTCTTTATTGGAGACGGTGTTTGGCTTCATGGTTTCCTCTGTTAGTACATCTTCAAAGCAGTTGCCATTGCAACAGTAAGTCAATACTGTCTTCTGTGGCTCACATAGAAGGCTACCAGATTTCTTCTCCATAGTAGTCATGCAACTTGACTAACTCCTGATTTTAGCCTGAATGTGTATGGCTCAATATAGAGGCCTGTATAATATAACCTCCCTGTATTTTTCTTCAAAGAAGTCTCATGTGGGGTGATTGTAATATTCAAGTCTGTTCCTCCTCTCCTGCTAGGAGAGCAATTAATAAAAAACTATCCTCACAACATCAACTATCATTAGTTTTTTGAGGTAGAATATGTGTGAGCATATGCTCCAACCTTTAGTCTTTGAAAAGAGGTTGGCTGGTATTGAATATCAAAAATAAATTTGCCCTTGGAAGTTTGATCCATCAGTTTCTATCTGATTTGCTGAGAAAAGAGAGACAAGGAAGAATGGTTGGGATAGTTACATAATGCAGGGAATCTCATGAGATTACAGAGAAGTTGGCAGGAAAATAATAAAAGTGGAGCAAATAAGTAATGATTTATTTTCTTTCTTCTGAAGTAGAAGTGAACTGATTACAAAGCCTGGGTGAAATGGTTCTCAACTTTAGAAAGTCTGGTTCTGAATGTAATGCTTATGTCTTAATCCTATCTATAATAACCTTGTTTTCAGACCGGTGAATTGACAAAGGCCCTGATCTGTGTTCTGTCTGGCAGGAAATGTGAATATTATCATTAAACAGCAGGTAGCCTGGGTGGCAATTAGAATTTTGTCATGTGGCTAATTTCTTTTAAGCACTTTTCTGTTAGAGACTGTTGTTTGGAGTACAGTTCTGCTGGGACGGTAGCTTGGATTGGTTGGGAACGTGTCCTGTGGTTGAGTGATTGGAGATGACCTGTATTCTGTCCTGGTCATGTCTCTGGTTTGCTGGGTAGCCTCGTGCAAACCATTCCCATTTCTTGTGTCCAGCTCAGTATCTGGTGAGCAGGGTTGAGGATTCTGGTTTCCTTTAAGATGCATAGTGAAATACACCAATTTTTCTCAGTGAGCATTACCAGTGCAGGAGAAGACTTGACCTAGTGCTCTTGATCTTCTGGTGAAAAGTGCTACTGAAAGTCTTAGTGCTGTTTATTCTATACCTCTTTGTGTTGCAGACATTTTAAGTAAGCTTCAACTCAGATTAAAGTTTTAGTTTCAAATTTCTAATACAATGAAGCAGGAAGAAGGACTTTGCTGTCAACGAGATAAAAATTGGTGGGAAGAAAAACCCTTATTAGGGCATGCTTATATTTTTTCTAAAATGAGGTTTTGAGCTTGTAGTATTTTAAATTAGTCATGAAGTAGTGGATTTGTGAAGCTTCATTCCTTTCTTTGTTGTTCACAGTACTTAAGAAAAGCTAAGATTTAGAAAATTATTTACCATGTGTGCTTCAGCAAAGATTACCTGAAGCTGCCTAATTTCTATTTTGTGCATATTTGTAAACCTTACTCTAATATGTAAAATGCCAGTAGGTGGCAATCAAGAATATACAGGGTGATGCCTCTCTGTTCCATAGGACCAAAAAGCTTCTTGTGTATGACAAATATCAGCTTTTAACAAACATGCAAAACTGGAGAGCCTGAAATGGGTGGAAACTTGTGCAAGGATGGCTTTGGTCTCTTAGTCTATAGTTAATCATGTCTGTTTTCCCCAAGGAGCAGATAGGGGTTAGATGTTCTTTAAGAACTTGTAGCTGTGATTGCTAATGCTTTATCTTCCAGCTTGCTCCAACTAAACTTCCACCCTTTGGGCTGTTGAGAGCAGCCCAAGTGTATGTGGGGAGTCAAAGTATGTCCTTGCATTGCAGGGGGCTGTGTCCTCAGGCCAGCTATGTCTGATGTAGAACAGATGTTGGGTGGTGCCATAAGGAACCTGCATCAGTGCAGCCAGAAGAGAAGCTCTGTCTGTGTGTGATTCAACAGTGTTACTTCTTTCAGAGCTTATTTTGCTATTGCAGGTTTCCATGATTTTGTGTTACTTTCAAAGTCAATCCACTATAGTGACCTGGGAACTCACCCTGCTCTGGGCACACCAAGAGTTGTGAATTGAAAACAATTTTGCTGTAACTGTACTCAAGTGAGGCAGGGGTAGGATTTTTCTATCTTCCTTTCCCCCTGTGGGATAAGAAAAAATTACTGTTCACTAATGAAGTTAACAGTTGATAATTTGCTGGTAATTGGATGGACAGATTTATTTTTGGTGCAGCAGGGAAATCTTATTGCTATACATAAAACTTCCAATGAAACAGTTTGTAAGATTAAATTGCAACTGACAGTGCAGCATTTGCCTCTACCATTTACCAGCATAGTAAATGACTTTTTTCCACATCTGCCCTCAGCTTGATCTTTCCTTATGATAGGAGACTGCCATGAAAGGGAGAACAGTGCAAGGATTTTACTTTGTGGAGGCCTTTTTTTGCAAAAGAAATGACTGTGGCGTGAGGTCATTTGAAACATTGACTGCTTTGTATTGGTATTGTTAAAACATCATGACCTACATTGCTTGGGCAATGTGATCTGCTCCAATTAATGGGTCTGTCAGCACAGATTAATTATAAAACTGACAACCACTTCTAGATGTAGTGGGTGCTGGTGACCTCTCATCATGAGAGGAAGATGTTGGCTTCTGCTTTGTGTGTGTGATAATGTAATTTGTATGACTCTGCTCTATGGAAACTGTCCTTCTTAAATGCTAAATCCCATGTAGCACACTTGAATTATTTTTACCAGATTTTAGTTTCTTAATAATGCAAAATTGATTAGCATCTTGGAAATTTGCTTCTAGTCCTGCATTTTGCTTTTCTTCAAAAGGATCAGTGTAATCATCGTTGCATTCTGTCATTAACTTCATTAGTGAACCTCTCCTGATTTTAAGTGACTGCTTTTCAATCACTGCATGAAAAAGGCACTGGAAGTGAAGTTTTGCTTGAGCCCCCTTTATGTGGCCTTGTGTAGTGGCAGAGAGCACAAACTACTTTGTAACAGACAAAAATCATGTTTCTAGTTCCTGTGCAGCCTCTTCTTGATTCTTCTCATCTTCCTAGATCTGCTTTCAATTATCTTGGTCTCTTTCCGGTGTTTCCAGATTGAGCTAGGTATTTCAGATGACAGTTTGATTTAGAAGTTGCCTATCTGTGTGTGGATAGTTTCTAAGCTTTGCTAAACAGAGCCAAGAGAGAGGAAACTTGTCTGCTTTAGTAACTCTTCTGAGTGGGAAGAGAGGCAGCTTTACTGTGATTTTCAGGTTGACTCCTCTGCCTTTAATTTCTCTGGAAGGCCTCCCTTTGTATTAGCAACTCAACAGAGTACAGGAGAAGCTAAGATTGTTTTGCCAGTGTACATTAGTTTGAACTCAGGCAAGTTAAATACCATCTGCCAGTGTGTTCCTTGCTCCTTCGAAATGTCCCAGTATAACTGTAGTGTCTCAGATTTTATAGCTCACTTTAACTGCAACAAAAGTTTTTTAATAGAAAACTTGTCCTATTCCACATCCACTTCTTTTGTGTTAGACAAAGGTTCAGGAAACAAAAGACTCTCAGAACCAGGCCATGACTTCTCTGAAGGCCCAGGCATCAGGCAGTCATCGGAAAGTAATAGGGCAAGAAGGTGACATTAATGTCATGTCACTTAACTGTGGGATGTTTCTGAATGGGAGAGGAATGTTCGTAGTGACATGTTCTCTTTTGATGGCTGCTCTTTAATATTTCATGAAACCAAACTAGTTCAGAAACATAAAGAAGCCTTTTACTAAAGTGATTTTTTAGAGCAGACTTGGCATAATACACATAGGCTAAGTCTAGCCAGAAAACTGTCAAGCTTCTTCCTCCATTCTCCCTTCTCTAATAAGCTGAGACACATTGCTCTTATGCTTCAAGGCATCCCAGAAAGCTGGAGGTCCCATGCTTCTGAACTGGTACAACTACAGACATTTTCTCTAGGATTTATCTACCGAGTCTTTCAGCTGGTCTAGAAGAAAATTTCCTGTGCTTCAGTGCACAGTAGAGAAATTGTCCAATGCTGTTTAGAAATATTCATGCACTAAAATATTTTATTTAAATATTTGGACAGGACTGAAATTGTACAATGATCTAGTACGAAGCATGAGCATATTGTAGGCAACTTTTATTCCCCACAGTAGGTAACATAAACCATTTTCTGTGGAATGTGTCTGTTATATCTTCCTTTTAAGAAAATTTTCCTAATTCATATAGCTGCTGGGTACAAACTATTGTTTTTTAATTCTCAGTAATGAGGGAGCAAGTTTTCAGGTGTATGATAAGTTGCCTTGTGAGCACTTTCTCTTTGACACTTTAACTGCCTTTTCAGCTTCCTTGTAATACAGATGTTGTGTTTCCTCATGCTTGGACTTATGGACTGCTGAGACTTCACCATATGAAAACTGATGTCTCGTGCATTATCCACAATAACTAAAGCTATACACATCAACATCTTAAAAATGGGGATGAGAATCTGATCCTCTTCTATATGGACTCAGAATGGCAATGTTCAAAACCTTATAAAGCTTCATGGGTGCAGATGAAGCAGAAATCCTGATCCATTTTTACCTTACCCTATTGCCCCAAAGAGTCCAGATATCTCATTTTTGATACCCTTCTCCAAGACCTGTATTGCACGTCAGCATGCATTACAGATTTTTACACTGTACTAAGTACAACATCCCCTCCAGCAAAAAACTCTGATTGCAGCTTTCTACTGTGGCTGGGCTTAATAATAAATTGTAATTGCAGCACTATTAAAACAAACTGAAAAGATTTGTTAAACCAAAGTGGAGATGAAGAGAGCAAAACTAGAACAAGACGGGCACGGGCATAACACATTCTTAAATTTACTGCTGTCCCCCTTATGCCCCTGCTTTATGAGTATGGACCATGGAGCTGAAGGTCAAGTTAACATCCATGATGGCAATGGTAATGTGGAGAAGGTGTTGACTTTGCAAGGGCCAGTTCAGTCTGTTTCTTCTTCTCTGTCAGGATTTTTCATTGATTGCTTGTAGAACTGAGGAAGGCTTTTTGCTGCATCCTGTAGAGAAAGGCTGGGTGCTTTGCCTTTTTGACAGCACAACATGAACTGGTGGAAAAGAGTTGCATGTTCCACAACTGAAATTGGTCTTAGTTTTTTAGATGGGTATATGTTTCTATCTTTTGGGTGAAAACTTTGCCTTTTCCAGTTCCAGGTTTGTCCTTAGAGCTGTTTAAGCTGCAGTTTTCACTCTGTTTTTATAATGTATTGCTTCAACCCGCAGCATCTCTGTTGGGCAGGGACATGCTGCCTCCTGCAGACCCAGATAGATATCATCCCTCTTATAGTTCTGGAAAGGACTCCATGATCCAGCCTTTCAAAAGACAGCACAAGTAGTTTGTTGAAAGCATGGATTTTTTTGTTCCAGGTAAATACTCCAAGTAGAGAGAAGTAGATTGAAAATTATAAAATACCCTCAAAACGTATGTGGCTCTGAACTAACCTCTCCTTTGGATTTCCTTGTTAGCTAAACAAGTCCTTAACGGTTGACACAAACTGAGCCCTGGCAATTGTTATCAGTCCAGCACTTCCCCTCTTCTAGTTATTCCCCCCATAGCACATAGGTTCTGTTCTTAATCCTTTCCAGATATTCAAAATGTTCCTTTGATTTAGAGTCCTGCATTGAGTCTTATGGTTTGTGTGTTTCCAGACATACCTGCAGGAGGCTTCTAATGGAGCTCAGTCTTTGTTCCTTCAAGGGACCAGGCTGTTGAAGAGAAGATGCTGCCTGAATTTTGAAGTTCTTGACCTGGATTTAACCCTAGGGCTTCCTGGAACCAGGAACTAAATAATCCTGAAATCCCCAAATATTAATCTGCTTGATAAGTTACATTTTTCACTCCATCTCCCAACATACTTGCTTCTTTCTCCATGTATAAAATTGCTCCTGATCCTCCAGGCTCTTTGCAGCAGTTAGACAGTTGAAATTATTACTGTCATCTGACACTAGCTCTGCAACTTTTATTAAACACACAGAGATCCCCCCACTGCCTTTAAACTGGCAATGAGCCAGAGTGTATTTTCTAGTTGTGAACATGTATGCCCTTTCTGAGGTGTTTAGCTTATTGTGTCATGCAGGAAACTCTGCAAAGTGGTCTCAGCAGTACTTGCTGTATTTTGCAGACATCCTTTACTAGCTGACTGTAACTGGGGCAGGTCCACCAAGCTTTTGCTGCCAGTGCACCTAGTGTGGAAGGCAGCAGTGGATGAGTGAGGATGTTCTGTTCCTCTGCCTCCTGCAGGACTAGAAGGCTGCACAGGAAGATAGCTTCAGGAATATCAGGAAAGAAAAGCTGCTTTTGTGGTGAGAGAGGAGGTGGTGTCCTGCTGCCCCCTCCCTGGAGGCTTGCAGGAGACAGGACAGTACTTACAGTGCAAGGAGTACTGGAGCCTTAGAGATGGGAGTGTTCTGTATTAGGACATGCTGCAGATGGCTTATGCCTGATGCAATGTGTTGTATAAGGACCTGGAGTGTTCTTTTAAGATGGGATGTTTCAGATAAAACTGTGGAGGTTGGGAGCAGACTGTATTGCGACTTAGGGCAGGATGTACTTGGTAATACGTTTTAGTATTTCTGGACAAATTAAGGTCAACAAATACAAGTTTAACTTCAGCCAATTTCTCCCCTTATGTTTAAATACATAAATAATGGGCACACAGGGCATTTTATTAATGAGTTTAACATAAAGGGCTCCAAAGCTCTTTAGGCTATTAGTATCAGTCAAGAGCAGACGGAGTCACAGCATTTTCTAGTACTACTATTCAGGAAAATTCACTGGAAATAGAGAATGAATCTGGATAAACTTTCAAAAGACATCTGGAAATATCCGACTTTTTATCATATGACTGAAATCTCAGAACCCTTTGTCCATGCCATATTCATAAAATAGGTATTAAAGAGAAGTAGAAGAATTGTATTAAGTAGCATCAGGAACAAGACCATCTTTGTCTTCAAAAAATAGTTCTGAAGTTTTAGTCTAATAGGACTAGAGGAAAATCTGCCGTAAGTGATGGATGGAAGGGGACCTCCTGCTCTTATTTTGCCTTTGCAAGGGTTTCCTGCCTCTTAAAATGTCTGATACTGTTGAATTCTGCTGTGATTTGTGTTAATTTTGTTCTTAGTGACAAGTACCAAATCCTAAATAGTCATGTGTCCTTGTATTAGTGTTTCATCTATACTCACTATAGTTAAACAAAATACTCTTAGAGTGATCTTTAAAGCAAACAATGTGGAAGTAGGTCCCTTCATCAGGGCTGAAAGCAAGGGACCAAATAATTTCTCCAAGCAGAGAATGACTTGAGTATTATTCTTTTCCACTGATCTAGATGTAAGTCCTAAAGTCCTCACTGCCTACATGGTGTTCTGCACCTGTTATATGTGCCTTCCTCCTCTGTAGGAGGCATTACATCTTAATCTGCAGCTCTGTCAGTTTGTCAAAAGATGGGAAGTCCTGATAAAGATGGTTCTTGACAGAAAGGAGCAATAGAGTGTGAGGAGAATGAGACCACAGGGACACAGGAATCTGAGCAACCTCTTTTAGGGTTCTGCTGGCAGACACTGGACAGAGCTGAATTTCCTGAAAAGGAGCACATTAAGGAATTGTTTAGTACCCTTAACTATGGACTATTGCAGTAAAAACTCACTTCATTACATCTGAAGTGAACAGAAAGCTATGTTGTCTGGTTAAAATGTGTATCTTTTTTATTAAAAAAAAAAACAAACCCCAGAACAAAACACCCAACCCCCCCTGCCTCTAAAAACACAGGTAACACCCCAAAAGAGCCCTTTTCCCTCAAAAAAACCTCTAGGAACAAAAAATTAATTAAGGATCCTTCTCTTCATGAACACTTATGTAAATATCCTCATCATAAGCTTTGTATCTAGCCATTTAGTTAACAGAATACATGAATGATTCATGGTAGCCCTATACATAATGCATAATTAAATCACAGACTGATGGAGTGGAATTTATTAATTGTGAAGACACATGTGTTACCATGATACTAATTTATTTCTTTCAATTTTATTGGCATATTGCTCGCTCATCTGTGATTGCCTGCTTTGTTGCATTACCCGAGAACAGTAACATGTTGTTAAAACAAATTATCTGGATGTTTGCATAGGCTGTTTGTTCACTGATGGGAACAATATGTATTTAGCAAAAAGATTTAATGTAAATTATTATACATGGGGTATTATCTTAGCACAGAACCATCACACTAAAGCTGCTCTGATGAGCCATATTAATTTCTGATATGAGTAAAAAATATGTTAGAAAAATAACTGCCAGGACTCTGGCATGAAGAAAAAGTGGAAGTTCACAGAAAATTATGTTGGCCAAATTACATGGTAACTTTTAATATATTTTTATGAATTCTTGCAATATTAGATTGTAAAATTTAACAGGTATTTTAGTGCACTCTTAGAATTTGTGTGCCTGCCTCAGGCTTTTGTCTGTGATTCCTGTCATGTCTTGATGGGATCTTTGGGGAGAGATTTTTGTTTGTCCTAGATTAGAATTTCATGTCTTACCAATGGAATTTGATTTCTAGTGTGGATATATTATGGTATTTTTGAATGCTAGTATTTGAATGAAAACTAGGGAACTTGTTTTGAGGAGACTTTACACACCTTCCTTTTCTGTCTCTGTGCATTTGCCAGATCGTTTGGAAATGGACGTTATGGCATTGAAAACTCAAGTAACTGTTTTGCTGTGAATTTGATGAAAGGAGTCAAATGTCTCACTTGGTTAAGAGGCCATATTTTTATATACATCACGTTTTTAGCCTTTTTGTTAGTCAGATGATTATAATCACAGCGCTGAAAGGCAAGGGCTTCTTCTCTTGAAAAACTCTAAAGGGTCCAAGGCACCGTAACAAGTGGAAATGAAAAATGGAGACTCTCTTAGGAATATTTGAGTAGAACAGATGTGTAGTTGTCTTCAGAAAATATTGGTTAAATAGGTACTTAGTGGAATATCTCAGGTATGCCTGAGCCCTTAAATCAAGCTGCTGTCAGGAGCAATCTGCAACGAGCCCAAGTGATTGTAATTCCAGTGTTGTGTGGTGGAGAGCAGCAATGCCTATGGAAAATTATGTATCTTTGTAGCCAGAAGCTGATATTAGGCTAAATATCACTAACTGGGTTTCTTTTGTTTGGTTGGTTGTTTGTTTTGTTTTGTTTGTTTGTTTTGCCATCTAAGCCGGGAAATAAAGCCAGAAGGGACATTTAACACATCTCATTTTACCTGTCGTGTACCTCAGGCTGTTATTTTGTAATTCTGCCATGGTGGCCAGTAGCGAGGGTAGGGTATGAATTACTGGAGGATCTTCTAACTCTGGGATACTTTGATCACTTTCTGTGTTGTCATATCTGCTGTACTGGGCTTAGAAGATACATCCTGCTTTTGTGCAGAAGGCTCAGGTTGGGTCATCTTTTAAAATCACTCAAAATTGTTGGTCCTGAACTTGCTGCAGTGCAAAAGCTATTTCTGTGCTTGATTCTTCTGTAACGTGGATGGTGACTCCTCTGCTGAGCAGAATTTCCTCCACTGGACACATACAAGACCTGGGTTTGCACTGCAAGTAGAGGTGGCATAGACCATGGTGGTTGATGCATGAAGCCCTCCCTCTGTTTTGCTGCAAGATTAGCTGCCTTCTTTCACATAAAATGATGCTGGAAGATACTGGAGGAAATAATGCATCTGAAAAAGAAATCATAATATGTAGTCAAGTAACATATTGGAGTTGGTTGTGACAGTGGAGGGAAATGAAGTTGGGGTGTTTTGTTTGGTTCAGTCAACTGACAGGACCCCAGCATGCTTGGTGCTGTGTTGGCACGTGTTAAGAATCAGTCCTTGCTCAAAAAGTTTGCTATTGGGTGAGACAAGCAAAAGCAAGATGTGATAAGTACTGTCACTGCTCTTCAGGGACACAGCAGTTGAGTTGACAGATACAGAAGTAATTGAGACCCTGGCTTGAAAAAGGTTAAATGACTGACAGAGGCCCTCTGGGAATTAAACTACAGAGCTGAGAAATGAATCCAGGTTCTAGTGTAGGCTCTTGGCCATAAAACTGAAGGAAAAGTTTATAAGCTGAAGAAGAGACAAGAACTGCAGAAAACCACTTCTCAATACTGTTCTCTTTAATTTTAAATATACATGTAGCTTAAGAAAATTATATAATGCAACTATTGTTTCTTGACATATCAAAGTTGTTCTGACTCTGATTTGTGTGACTTGAAATCACATTGTGTCAATAAGAATACTGGTAAAACTTCAGCTTACATACAAACTAGTTTATATGTAAGATTTCCATACACAGTTTTTAAAGAGCTGCCTTTTTATGAGTAAGCTGATTTCTGGTTTGCCTGAGCTTTGGAACAAGACCATCTCAAAGTTTATCAGCACGTCCCTCTTCACTAATACTGCAAGGAGTAGCTCTCACTGTAATGAATCTGTATCCATCAGATAAAACATAGTATCTGTAGTATATTAGTCATCCTGAACAACAGAGGAAAAGTTCCTATTGCAGAACTATCAGAAGATAAATATTTTCTGTTTTGAAATTAATCAAGTAGTTTTCTCTCAAGCTTTATCTTTTGCCTTTTGCTCTTCTTGCAGGAGTATCATTGGTCTCTCTGTATCTTTTTCATTACAAAGTACACTTGAATTAACTTGAATTTAATTTCTGACTGAGTCTGTGTGTAGCTTCCTTGAAGTGCACAGGGTGACGCTCTGGTAAAGATCTGTGATTAGTGGTGCTCTCTTCTGAATGTGACTTTGAAATGTTCCAGCTGTTTGCCTACAGATCTGCTGTGTTACCTCTATTTTGTAACAGGTTGAGGAATATTGATGTGCTGAACAGTGATACTTTGGTCACTGAAATGCAGCATGATGTCCTCTCATGCTGGAAACAGTATAACTTATAGTTGTGGAAAGGACTTTGCCACATCCACAGTTACCTTGAAATACAAGTGGCTAAATTAAGGACACTGGTCTAAAGGGAAAGCTTTGACCTTACTCTTTGTTCTGGTTATCCTATGGTTGGACTGGGATCTCTGTTCCAAAGATCTGTGAACTTGGGCCTGTTTGTGTTATCCCTGCTTTTTTGAGGCCCCGATTTCTAGATGATATTTCTAAATAATTCCAGGTGTTCATATAAAAAAAATGAAGAAATCTAAATTTGTTTCTTTCTAACCTGTTTTTTGAGATGGGAGTGTGAAAGTCTGATGTGAACCTCCTCCAAAATGGTTAACTGTAGTTTATCTTTCATGCAGATAGCCACAGCAGCTGCTGGAGATACATGAATGCAACACATCTTTAATAAATGAGATGGTACTTGCTTTGACTACTAGTACAGGAGATGGTTTAGCCTGAGGCAAACCTACAGGCTATAGATATTTCAGCTGGCCATGTACAGTTTTTGCTCTAACTTGAAGCCATGCAAATAATAGATCATAGTCTTTAAATAGATATTTGGGGACAAGGCTGAAAAGGAAAGAATCTAGACAATGTGTTATTTTTATAGTAGTTGATTAAATCACTGAGAGGAGGAAGAGGGGGTTTTTCACCATATCTTTAGCATCTATAAAGAAGCCAGTTGAATAACATAGTTTTTTGGGGGCAAGATGTCATACCAGGCTACTTAATTGCAAAGTTATTGAAGATGCATAAAACCCAGCCTCAGATTCCACAGCAATGGAAATACTATTGCAAGAGGTAGAGTAATAGAAGGAGACTGATGAAAATATGGGGTAATTAAAACAGATGATGCAGATTTGATGTATGAACACTGTTGAAGCTGGGTGTTAGAGTTATTGAGAAGGACTAATATCAGCAGTTTTTAGCCTCACCCAAAGTGAACTCTGTGCAGGATTCCCAGCAGATTTCTCCCCTAGAACTAAAGAGGAATTGTGGAATAAGAGAGGGAGAAGAGGGACCAACTAACTATGCTTTAAAAGCAGATAGGAGGAAAACAAAAAGGAGAAAGCCACCAAATTAGAACACATTAGAAAACAAATGTTTTCTTTCTTCTGTGCCATACAGACAGGATTGGATTTTGTTTTGGTTTTTTTCTTTTCCCATCTCTATAGTGTCACTTAAAAGATGATGATCATATGACATGACATCTTTTAATATGGAACTGTAACAAAACTGCTGAATAACCCTAAGTTTTCTAAGGGGAAATGATCTGATTAGAGAGACCCTTAATCTACCTTTCATATAAGGCAAAGTAATGGAATGCCTTTTTAAAAACAACCAATGTATATAGCTGCAGTCAACATCTCAACACATGTTGAGAATAAGACATTTATTGTGCAGGCTTTTGAGCAATCATACCAATTATACATAGTTTTCTGTGGTTCAGAGAGTTGTGTTTTTTCATGTTAATAAGAATTAGTGCAAAGTTGGAAATATCCTGCTTGTAGATGGAGTTTTTTTCTGGCATGTATAGTTTGCAATATGCTGCACTCATTCCTATCTCACTGCTCCTGTATTTTAGGGTTGCCAAAATCGGGTCATTTATCATCCTGACACCCAGCATCTGTTCTGCCTTATAACCTGTAAAAGAAGACATTGCTAATGTATTTGCAGGTAGTATTACAGCTCATGGGGTGGAGCACACAAAGGCAAGAGTTTTAGTGAGTGCTGGTGCCCATCTCTGGATGGGTTAGCAGGGTCTCAGCCACACGTACTGCCTCCCACAGGGAGAGGGCTTTGGCAATCAGCATGGAACTGGGTAGCAAAGCAAGCAAATAGTGTCTGGACAGCACTAATCATCTCCAGACTAGTGCAAAAATTTAAATTAAGCTCAGATCTAGCAGTTACTGAAACTTAACACCTCTTGATGACTGTTCATTCAGTGTTGAGAGCTTGGTATCTCTGGTGCAGATATGCACAACTTTGAACCTACTGCTACCTTTTGGCATTTGGGACGGGTGGGAGGGATGTAACGTGTTCTTTCTTTGACCATTATCTTGCAGCCCAGGGTGGGTGTTGGGTTGCATAAACTTATTTTTGAGGTGCAGATAGCCTACAGAATGCTCAGGAGAAAAGCTTTTTGCACAGGTGCTTTTGCACATACGCAGTTGGGTAACAGTTACTCTGTGTGTTACCCAAGAAAATATGTATTCTCAGACACGATCACTCATAAAAGTATCTCATAAAAGTCCTCTGTGTGTATCTGTGTTATGTTTATACAATACAAAGTTTAGTGGCAGTGCTGGTTTATTGGATTTTCAGCCCCATGTCACTTATTCTGCTGCACTCATGATTCAGTGCTGCCTTAGCTGTAGTTTCATGTTCAGCTCTAGGGCCACTTGAGCTGGATTAATAGACCCAGCTGAGAAACATGGACTCTGAGCCCAGGGTGGGGCTGATAGTTGAGCTGGATCACCTTCCTTTCCAGGCTGCTGAATGGACAGTGGTTTAAATCAGCTGGCTTAGAAAAATATGTTTAACCCAGGTAAATAGCTTTGTTGGAAGTTGTTTAAGGAAATTATTTCACAAGCAATTACACCAGCAGACCTGAGAGAGAGTATCTGTGAGGGCAGGTATGGGTTGGTGACAAATAGCTGGGATGACCTGGAAGTGGCAAACCCCTCAACAGGACATCTGACTGCTTTATTGCAGGGAAAGAGAAGACCTCAAGGGAGAGAAAATCCAAAGGTGCTTTATGGAAATGAAAACTGTGTTTGTAGGGAAGTTTCCTGGAATGTGAGATGCTATCATCTATTTGAAATTCAGGATCAAATCTGTTGCATCTCTGAGCAGCATTGATTTACCAAGTGGAGTGTGTCTCCCTTTGGGATTTCTTCCCCAATTTAGGCTTCAATTGGTGTAATCTCAGAAGAAAAGCCTTGCTTCCCCTTATAAACCATTCTCACCAGATGTCTTGTAAGTTTTTCCCTTTATTCCTTTGAAATGACTGGCTTTGACCTTAGCTTTCCTAATGTTATTTAGCCCTCGTGGAATATCTATAAAAATAAGAGCTGCAAACTCTATTAAAAAAAGCACATATGACCTCTGCTTGTAACAACAGAATGCAATTAATGTCAGGCTTGTTTTGATGATAAATTGGGGGGTAACAAATGGTTTTTGCTTTTTCAAACATACTAGTATGAAGGGAAAAGGGAAAATGAGCTTTAAACTACTTACTGAAATTTTAAAAGATCTCTTCTTTCCCACCCCAGACCCGAATCAATCAATACAAATGAATATTTAGCAGGCTTGCACATTCTAAACAAAACAACTCAACAAATAAAAATTTTAAAAAAAGCTTTCTGTAGGCAATTTTAAATGAAGAGTTGTAATTGTGAATGGGGATGTTCTTGTGTTACAAACTAGGAACAAGTTCCACTTGTGAAGCTGCTTATTAATTGTGGCTGTTGCAGCAGTTCCATGGGGACATGATGAAGATCTTTTTGGTTCAGAGGTCTTCAGAGCCACATTGACCCAAAAGAAAAACATTTGGCCCCACCATCTAGCATTTAAATGTCATGGCTTCTCCTCTATGTTTATCCACAGAAGTACCATCAGCCACTAGGTCAGATAGTCTTGCTCTTCAGTTTAAGCTGCAGGTGCTTATATTTTCAAAAGGAAGTAGCTCTGTTCCAGTTCAAGGTAGTTATTTGTTAATGAAGTGTTTTAGAGGATCAAGATGACCTAGGTGAGTTTAAAACAAGCAGCAAGTTAAGCAAAGAGCAGGTGGAAGATGCCCACGGGAAAATGAAGTGCCAAAGCCACAACTGTAGAAGAATGCAGTTGCCTAGGCTGACTGGTATAAGGGCCTTTGGTATAATTGGCTGACTGGGTATAAGTGCCCTTCCTTCAGCTGATGCCCTCCTTTCTCTCATGTTTCAAGGCTGTGTAGGAAAGCCTTCCTTATGAAATTTGATTAAGTTACTTAAGACTGGAGAGTAGTTTTGGGGGGTTTTCATCTCTAATAGCTAAATATGAATAATTCCCTGCTGTAATAGGTACTTGCCCTTTCCTCCTCCTGTGTCATGACTTGGGAGACCAATGATAATAACTCTTGGGTGTAAGTCACCAGAGGTTCTTGTAAGGGCTGTGTGTTCTCTCATCTAAGGGGCAGATGGCACTGGAATGTATTCAGAGCAGGTGGTGGCTTAGAGCAGAGCTTGCTGACTGTGGTGCACAAGCAGCTGGGTTGGGAGCACCATTCATTTCCTAGTTTGCTTAGGGCAGCAAATTCCTAGAACTAGTTCACCTACAGTTAAAAGAAGCAGGGAGGACATCTAGTTTCTGTATGCAGTTTTCAGCGTAGCAACTTAATTTCAAAAAATCTGTGGTAAAACAAAGAGAAAGGCAGGTAACTTGTGCACCAGCTGTGTAGATGGAGTAATTTGTCTTTTCTCCTCATTCAACCCTGCCCCCCCAACAAGCCAAAATAACAAAACCCCTCCCAACCCCACCATCAACTTAAAAAGGGTGCTGTACTAGTCTGCAGCTGTGTCAATTATTGTTGAAAGTGATGTGTATCTTGAAAGGGAACATAGAGTACTGTGGAGAACTGCTACAGCTATCATGGAGCCATTTTTGCTTGTGTGATAGAGTTAGACAGTATACTTGTCCTGCTGACAGGAAGGAGTCCCTGGGCATAGCTTTTATACCCAGGATTTGCTCTAGGGGCAAGATTTTGGTCTGTAATATTCTCATCCAGGAGCTGGCATCAAAAGCCATATATATGACCCACTGTCAGTGTCTTTTTTGCCAGAACGCTGAACTCACTGAACATTTGAGGAGGTGTATTGGGTTTGTGTGGCACCGTTTTCATAGTGCATGTCAGGGGCTACAGGCTTGATGTCTGTGAGAAGGCAGTATGAGCTTCCCCTGTGTCTGGGGGATGGCTGAGTCATCTCTCTGTGTTTTTTATCTTGACCCTTTTTGTATATTTTCTTCCCTCTGTCCAGCTGAAGAGAGGAAGCGATACAGCAGCTTTGGCTGGATGGCAGGTGACCACCAAGGTCAACCTACCACAGAAAGTGACATTTTTTCCATGTCATTCTTGTGAAAGTTGGGTGGAGGAATGCAGTGGATATGCTGCATGAAAGTAATTTCCCTTTCAGACTACTGTGTAGCTTATTTTTTTGTATTTATACCAACTTCACTGAAGAAAGAAACTGCTTTGATTTTTTTCTTGACTTGGAAATTGTTTTCAATCCTGTAACAAAGTTCAAAATCACATGGAAAAAAGGCAGAGAGACAACAACTCTATTAGTGTTTAAAAGAAACTAAAGTATGGGACGTTATCAAGGAAAGGAAGACTTCTCTTTCTATATGATGAATTTGAAGCAGGTGTGACTATGTTTTGGAACATGGAACTTCCTTGTATTTTAGACCACTGCTGCCACCATGTGGAATAGTTCCTCCAGCTCTTCACGAGGTCTTAACCTTGCACTTGCCTTCGGTCACCTGCTAGCTAGTTCATGGAAGGGAAATGGCCTGTGTTTTTACATTATCCTAGTACTGTCAATATGATAAATGAGGACAGTTACTGTTTAATAAAGGACAGTTACATGTAATGGCAAGTTTTACCTAGTGAACAGTTTTTCTGGCTCCTACAATTAATATTGCCAGTTCCTTCTATTTATTTGAGAGTGGGTCCTACTTTATTCAGCTTGGAAACAATCAGTTACATGTCTTTGAGAATTTAGAAGACCAGATGTGGAAAACAGGCGAGGAATCTTTTGCATTACTTATTCCCCACTCCCCACTTTTTCATGCTTGAGAAATTCTTGCCAGTTTTTAAGAGTCCCAGAGGAGCCCTGTCAATGTTTAAAATGCCAAGTACATGTAAAAGGTGTGTGAAGAAGGCTATAATATAAAAATAGTACCAGGTTCTGCTAGTGGTTTCTCATACTGTTTTCTGATGAATTAGTCAAGAATTTGGCACCTCGGAAAACAGAAAAGTTGTCAAATCAAAGTTACTTTTCGTATCTAGTGTGGATCGTGAGCTCCAGAGTCAATGTGTGTCATGTTTGGAGCCCTGTCTAGGTCACTGGTTTTTGCTGAAGGGAAAACATTTCAAAGTCAGTAGAGGGGACATGCATATCCAACTTCCAATTCCTTCTATTATTTTGGAAATCCTCTGCCAATGTTCTTGGAATTTTTTGTTTGTTTTCTCTGCTCATTCTCTTCATGGTAACATGGTGTGGTTTCTTCCTGCAGTCTTTGCTCAGGCCTGGTTTCCACTGAAGTCAAGTGGACCATTCAGTAGGTGAATGGTTTGGTTCTATATGTGAGGGGTTTGGGTTTTTTTTTAGTAACTGTTGCAAAAATAATGCTAGTGACACTTGCCAAAACTTTTTGCTTCCCTGTACGTGGGCTGATTGATGTTACTGTAGATCACAGAAACCAATGTCAATGTTCCAGTCATTATGGTGTAGCTGATTATTTTGATACTTTTCAGTTCACTGGATAGTGTAAGATATCTTTCTTTCAACTAGTTTTTGGTTGATTTGGTTGGAACTCCCAATGATGACATGGCTTTTAACCAAAAGTAATGTTTTTCCTGGGTCTCAGTTCTGAATCATATCCATTTAGATGACTGGTTTCATTAAAATCTTCCAATGCAAACAGTAGATTTGGGTGTTATTCCAAAAGTCATGTCCTGAAGTTGAATTTATTATAGGACCAGCATTCTGTACAGAGTCAGCCCCAAGAATGAAAATATTTATGCTTGGCAAGAATACCAAAGTTTGTTTGTGTTACCTTGTCCTGTAGAGTTAGGTCAGGAACCATCTATTTCACAGCTTTGCACCGGCGTGCATTGTTTAATGAAAGACAACATCAGCCTCCCAGGAACATTGAGAAATATTGGCTTCTTGCCTTGATAAAGTGAATGATGGCCCACTAGTAATAACCATCTTACTGAACTATCTTGTGTGATGACACACAATTGTCTGCACATCTTAAATACTACCTTAGATGGAGACTTATATTGGCATCTGTGAAAGAACAGCAGCTTGTGTTGTTAAATTCTGTAGCAGTTCCTCTTGTAGTCAAATTCGTAGTCTGGTTGGATGTCAGGTTGTCTGGCATAATTAGTCCAGGGAATCTGTGCTTAGGGCTTGATTGCTGTATCTCATTTCCAGATATTTTGGATAAGAAACAACAATATTTGGCTGCTGAGAAATATTTACACTCGTAAACTAGAAAGCCACCTCTTCCTTTCTTGTTTGAAGTTTCTCATTGAAGTTGCTGGCTCTGATTCTGTGTCATTCCCATAGCCACGAATGACACTGTATGCTCCATTGCTCAACTGTTCATGTTTATATCATGCAAGTAAAGATCTGTTTGACTGAAGGTCTTTTTGATATTTGAAAGTATTTCATTCCCTCATCAATGTTAGCAGCAATATCACACTACTGAGAAGCTATAAGATGGATCTAATCAGACAGAGCTATAAGACAAGGCCCTCTGTCTATTCTTAGAAATAAATTGCCAGACTGAAGAATATTATAAAGTTATGGGGTGAGCAGGAAAGATTTAACTAACTTTTGATTCATGAAAATTTTTTCTCACTACTGATAAAGCTTATGTTATACAAGCTTTCTACTTTCATACTATTTTTCCATGCTCTCATACTTTTGTTCTCATTTATCATATTGACAGTACTTCCCAGGAGTAATGAGTTATTTTTTGAGATGTTAGACCTGAATGACTAAATAAGTTAAAAAAATAAAAAAAATTGAACAAATAGCATTGTCTGACACTATTTCTTAATCCTTTAAGAGCTTTCCTCTACAGGAACCCAGGGAATTCTACATGTTTTAAGATGGAGTAGAAGTGTGTCAAAGTAAGCAATCCCTTTCAGATTTTTATACCTTGCAGCTCATCATCATGTCATTGGCATTGATTCATAACTTTTAATCTTGTAACAGAATTTTTATCTTGTAACTAATAAGTGAAGTTTCATTCATAATGTACTGCCCTCAACAGCATTATATCTGGACAACCTTTTATTTAAAATTAAGGGAGGAATTTGCTCCCCCCCCCCAACATATCCTTCAAGGAGAAATTCCCTGCTTGTTATAAATTGTACTGCTTAGGAAAATTTTGTCTCAGAACAGCTTATGTACCACAGAAATAAATAAAGATAGGTACAGAAATATTGCTTCATCTGGATTCATGTAGGTATATACAATTTGCTAGCAGCAAAAAATATCCTTCTCTCATCTGAGAACTCAATTTCAGCATAATCAAAATACACCAAAAACTCTTGGAAAGTTAGTCCGGTATTCTACCCCAACTGGCAAGTAAAGCAATTGTTTCTCAGTGGCATTCATGGACGTGTTTTTGAATACAAGCTCCAGGGGTGGAGGGAAGGTGGTGGCTCGGCTGGGTTGGTCAGGTGCCTCTGCTGAACAGTGCAGTGTGTTCCTGTTGTGAACTTTTTCACCTGTGGAAGCCCAGCAGGGACAGTGAGAATGTTCTGGAGCTTTACCTTAGAGACCTGGCTTGCTCGGTGGGACCTCAATTTGTAATTATTAGTAATTAGGGGGAGTTGGGGGCTTGGAAGAGCAAACTCAGCTTGGGATGAGTTTTCAGAGTTGGTGGCTGGGAGAAAAAATGTTTATCCTCTCTCTATAAATTCATTATATTTGATCTGAAGTTGCTGAAAGACATGAACTATGGAAACTCACATCAGTATTTTTACAGTAACTCTGCAGAGGAGACCAATGTGGCAGATCATGAAAGGCAGCAACGTTGCTCATATCCTGCACAGGGCTTTAAAAATACATCCATGGTTCTAAGGGCTGCTCTGTGGTTTCCTGAAGATAAATATTTTTCAGGTCATGTAGATTTATGCCTGAACAGCCAATATCCTGAAGGGTGGATTCAAATCCAAGCTTCACCTACTGCAAATCCAGAGTAACCCAGGAGTGACTGGATTTTTCTCTGTCTATGAGATGGCTATTATATCTTTTTCTGACTATTAAATCGTATGTTTATGCTGTTGTGGCCCTTTTGAAGGGGACTGTAATGACTGCTTTCTTTTACACTCCTTAGTTTTGGGTATTAAGTTGATTGGGATAATCATAATTTGCTGTCTTAAATTGCCTGACAGTTTAATTTCTCTCTGTGACTTGTCATCCTCTAAGAGTGGGTTTTGGGTGGGGATTTACGTGTGTTTTAAAAAGAATTTTAGTTGCTGTACAGGATATAGTTACTATTCCCTAGTCTCATGTGAAGCATTCTAGTCCCTTTCATTTTCTTCTTCCACTTCTATCACTTAGAACACTTTTCCTGCATGTATATGTTTTATGGTTTATCTTTTTTGCTGGCTACTTGTGATGAATTCTTATTAAATATGGGTATTTTTGACTATTCAAGTAGGATGTCTCCTATTTAATGTTATTTTTATATTTATCTGTAATCTTTAAGAAAAATTATTTTTCGAAATACAGTGCAATTAATTTGCTTTGCTGCATGCTTTGTGTTTGTCTATATTCAGTCTGTAATAATTTCACTCTTTTTCATGCTCCCCAGCCTTTGAACCACTGATGCCAGAGCTCAGCATCATTTTCTGGAGAAATTTTGCTTTTGTGATGGACAGCAGCAGACTATAAATGTGAGTGGTTGGCTGCTGTCATTGGCAACTATTTTTATATTTGTAAAATATATTTATAGCAGTTCAACAGTATGTTTTTAATAGTTACCTTGACTCTCTTTTCTGAATCAATATAAGGGATCAAAATTGCTTTGTTAAATGCTCTAATGACCAGATAGTAATTCAATTGTGAAATTCTATAGTAAAAGAGCTCTCTTTTTATACCAAACCAAAACCAGTCAAGTTATATCACAGCTTTCTTCTGCACACTGAACTCTCTCATCACTGTCTGTCCTGTACTCTGAATCCTTTGGGCACCTCCCAGGAAGCTGCCGTCATATTTCAGACATGATGAGAGTCACTGAGAAGGAACTCCAAATTCTGAATTCCTTGCATTGATGAAGGCAATCCGTCATCATGTTTGGCCATGATGTCAGGAAGTTTGGCTTGCTGTGGTGTGAATATTTAGCAGTTTTGCTTTTAATCCAATTATTTCTTGGGGAAAAGAGGAAGTCAGGTGACTTTCTGGAGATCATTCACTTGGAGTCCTGTCAATTTGAAAGCATACTACACACTCCTCTTTCCTATAATAATTTCCAGGAGTGGTGTTTCTAAGAGGTTACAGATAAGGATGACAGCAGTGCTTAATGTGGCATAATTTGAATATTCAGGACTTGAAAATAAATTTTTATAAGGCTCTTATTTAGAGAGTGTCAGAATAGTTTTGATGTTGCTTGAATGGAACATTTGGAGAACTGTCCAAAACCTGACAACCCACCTGTATCCAGACCAATGTTCAAAACATGCCCAATCCTTTATTTTTCTAGAGCACAATGTTGAATTTAGAACTAGGAATTCTCACTGTTTAGTCAAGTCAAGAATCTGAATAAACTATGGAATATGCTTTCTTATTTTTGACTTTTGTTTTTTCAGCAACACTGGTTTCAGTATGTTGTACAATTTAGCTTGTCACTTGTAAGGCACGTGTTCTGGATTTCTGAAACTAACTGGATGGTGGAATTTGTATTTGTTCACCTACAGTCTTTATTACTGGTATTATTTGATACCAAATTCAGTACTTCAGGTTTAGCAGGCTCCATCCTGCTAATCTCTTACTCCCATCTTATTTGTGAACTTTTTAGCTTAAATTGTTTTTCATTAAAAATTGTGGATTTTTTTTTTTTTGTTAACATTTAAAAATGCAACTTTTTAGTCATTTACATTAACAGTCATCTTCAAGTTTCTCTTCCGTCTACTTTTTCACATTGTTTTAGAACAGACTCTTGACCATCTTCAGGGTCACTTTTGGTCGTGTTACTTAGATTTTTTTTTTTTTCCTGTGTTTTCACATATCTGTTGTAGGCACAGAACTTGTGGTAATTGGGAGTGGGGCTGTGGCTGAGCCTCATCCCAGTGGGCTACAGCTGTGTCAGACAGTGACTGGTACTGAAGGGAATGAGCCAGGGAGTGCTGAGGGGCACTGACCAATGACAAAAGGGTAGAGGGGACACACAGGTGAAATGAACGTGAGATCAAGAGTTTAAAAGGTTCTACTGAGGAACAATAAAGAGCAGATGCCTGAGGCCTTCTTCGCTGTTGGTTGTGGCTCCACTGTCCCTCTGCTATAATCTGTGACTCTGCCTTTTACTCTGAAGGTAGTTTTCTTCCACTCTGACCTATTTTTTTTTCTTTATTAGGCTTTTGTGGTACTCTAGTATGAATATTTGGATTACTTTTAACTTGCATTAGTTTCCTTTCACTCAAAATCATTGAAGAAAATAATTATGAGTGAATTTAGCTGTTAGCATCCAGACTGGAGTTCAGATTAGCTTCTATGCCGTTTCATGCTACTGCTACGGCTTTTCTGAAAGTCTTGTTTCTGTGGCTGGCATTACTGGAATTCCTCACAAGGCTCAGTTGTTCTGTGAAGACAGGATTGCTGTTCAGTTTATGGCCCCTAAAAGGTAAGGTTTGTGCCTTTTAATGTTCTCTACCTGCCTGATGCTAATTCCGCACAACTGGGCAGTTCCTGACTTGTTTCTTTAGTGAACTCAGAAATCAATTGGATGCTAATGTAAAAAAACAAACAAAACCCCACCCCCAGAACCAAAGAAGCAATACAAATAAAAAATGGTCATCCTCAAACTCATCATTGCTGTAGAGCAGAATGTGGTAGGATTTTGCAGCAAGTCTGCTGCATGCTTCTGTAGTTGCACCAAGTCATCTGTCGTTGGAGTCCATATCAGCATGCTGTGAGCCCTGTCATGGAGGATTAGGAAAAAACCCTTCCAGGAGGGATTACATGCATTCCTGAGCCACTGCACAGAGAAGTTAATTAGAGTTGGGGGGAGGAAGGCAGGAATGAGACAAAGACTGTATTAGCCATCTAATTTGGAAGGAAACTGTTGTATCAAATCATGATTATTGCAATCGTTGCACCCTTGATGAACCTTCAGTAAGAGATGAGTATTCATCAGACTGCATAAATTAGAGAGAAGAAAAAGATTTGCATGAGGTCATCTAATCTGTCCCCTGAGGCCAGGCCCCTGGAGTACAGCTTCTAATGCTTGTCCAATCTGTTCCTAAACACCTCACATGATGAGGCTTACTTCTCCACGGGTAGCTTGCAGGGGAATAATGTAGGAGTGACTGGGCAAAAAATGAAGCACTGTGGCATTCTTATAACAGCAGCTTCGAGTGCCTGTGTTGAGTGTTTGAGCTTGCCTAGTGTAGGCCGGGATAGACTGAGGGAAGTGCTGTATATCCTGCTATGGAATCATCTCTCAGCCCAGCCTCCTCCTTGCTGTGTGAGTTACAAGAGTTACACCTACCATGGCCTTCCAGCAGCCAGTCAGTGCTCACTCTGCCCTCATCCTTTCTACCTCTATATTCTAAATAATTTGAATTCATTCTTTTGAATGTGGTGCTGCCATTTAGGAAATGTGCATGTGGTGGCTGGAGTGCTGAGTCAGTATGTTGTGTCACGTGAAAGAAATTAGTTTTTTTTCTGTGATTCTAGTAGGGATAGCACCAAGGTAATGCTGCACAAGTGATGGGTTGCTGACGTACAGCAGCTAAGTTGAACAGTCTTCCCTCTATTATTACGGGAGCCAAAAGAGAGAGGCTATGAAATGTGCAAGACATTTACATAGTGTTTTGTTAGATATGTCATAAATGGCTAAATAATGATGTATCCAGGGGACTTGTTCTGTTTCTAGCAAACATTTTAATTTAAAGTACTTTCACCTTTTGATTCACGTTCTTTTGTAAGCTCTTCCAGCCAAACTACAGATGCATCTAAGCAGAAGACTAGAAATCAGAGCTGTCATTTTGCCCACATGATTGTCAAATCTTTGCAATTGGGAATATTTTATCAAAGGAAGCTTTGGGCAAACAATGCTATTGCAGAGGCTGGTAAAATTCTTGGCACCTTTCTGGAGGCTGTTGCACATCAAGATTAAGAAGTGGTGGGAGTTGAGAATGGCAGTCAAGGGCGTCTTGAGAATGTAAAGAAACAGTGGTAGCCTAGCAAAGGCTCAAAGGACAATGGATTAGTCACAAGTTATCTATTAAATCATCAGGTTTCCTGGTTCCTGCAACCAAAATATTTTTTCATAAGTGATGTACTTACACTACTCCTCTTAACACCATGAGCTAGTCAGAGTAAGGTCCCATGCTGCATTTTTGGCTTCTTTTGCCTGTGCCATCTGTTATTTTGGTGTATCGTTGAAAGGTTGGTGTTGCTATTGCACATGTGAGAGTAAAACAGAGAGACAGGGTATGCTGTGTCAATATGAAATGCCAAAACATGGGCTGCATTTTAAATTAATTTTCAGTAGGTTGAAGCTAATGTTGTCTACAAGCTTTTTGGATTTGAACAGAGTGTCAAAATGACACTTAATGGTTGACTTTTTGGGCAGAGATGACTTCTGAGAACCATTCAGCTATTGGAACACTTGCTTTTGTTCATTTTCCTTCCATCCTCATGTCAGTCCAGCATTTGTCATGGTGCTGAGCTCTCCTATCTCACATTCTCGTTCAGTGCCTCTAGGTGTTATTTCTAGGTTAACCTTTTTCCTGGTGTGTTTTGTTTTGCTTTGTGTTTTTTTTTTTTTCCCCACCCCCGCTCCCTGCTTCCCTTTTTAGTCATGGGATTTTGAGGTTCCTCAGTTCTACAGGCTGAATTTGAATGCCCAGAACATCAGCACTTTGGGACATCCAGGATTATAAAGTGTATTTTCATGTAGTATGTATAGTTAGCCTTTCTGCATAATTCATGTGAGACAGGTTTCTTTGCTGGTTTTTGGTTTTTTTTTTTTTTACTGTTTTCGGTTATCACAGGAGGTCGGTGTTCTGTGTTCACTGCTGTTCTCTTTCACTGATATTCAAAACCCAACCTCTGGCCTGCTTTGGTTTCATGCTTATCTACTCTTTGTTCTTCTATTTGTCTACATAAGAATTCATGATGGCACATCAAATGAGTGAGACTATGTATGTTAAAAACAGACACATTTTCATTACTATTATATAAAGTGAATACTTGTGTCAGAGTAGCATTACATAGATGTAGGCATATGGTGAGAATGAATGCAGCAGGATACCTGTTCAGAATATGCAGAGCAATTTCCAGATTACGGATTGTCTGGGGAACGCTGAAACTGAATCCATATTGTTAATACACTGAAGGCTAAAGTATGTGTCTTCATACCCTAAAGGATGCTGAGGAAATAGAATTTGTTGCTGGTTTGTGATCCTGTGAGGCTATCAGAGCAGACAACTCAGATTTAGTAAATGTATAGTTTTTTGAAGAGAATCTGAGAAATGTTTTGAGGAGAGAGACTTGTATTTTTTCCCCCTTTCCCTTCCCCTAACATATACATGTTGATGTTCACTTGCATTTGTGGCTGGACTCTGTATTGGATATCATAGTGCGAATAGTCATCCTTATGATACCTACATACTGAATTATTCACAGAAACCCCAAGTAGTTGAGGTTGGGAAGGATCTCCCTGCTCAAACAATGGTCAACTACAACAGGCTGCTCAGGATCATGTCCAGTCAGGTTAAGCAGAACTCCAAGGACGAAGAGTTCAAAACCTCTTTACTCAGGCTTTTGTGGAGTTTAATCACCCTTACAGTAAAAAGATGATTTTTTTTTTTCTTTTAAGGCTAAATGGAGCATACAGTATGTCAATTTGTGCCAGCTGTCTTGTCCTTTCACTGACTGCTACAGCACCTGGATCTGTCATCTTTACTTTCCTCTATTGTTTATTTATATACATCAATAAGATCCC
The DNA here is from genome assembly GCA_013396995.1 of Dicaeum eximium. Classification (NCBI taxonomy): domain Eukaryota; kingdom Metazoa; phylum Chordata; class Aves; order Passeriformes; family Dicaeidae; genus Dicaeum; species Dicaeum eximium. The sequence goes on from VWZP01006707.1 coordinate 2,413,781, forward strand.
CTGTGAGCCTCCTCTTCTCTAGGCTGAGCGGTCCCACCTAGTTCTCTCAGCTTTTCCTTGGATAACAAAAGCTCCAGTCCTGTGCCCATCTATGTGGCCATTTGCTGGGTTTGGTCTAGTCTGCTGGTGTCTGTTCCTTCCCTCCTCCATCCCTCCTGGGGAGCTTCACAGTGGGCACAGCACTCCAGATGTGTTGAACTTGATGCGATTCTCACTGACCAATTTCTTCATGTCAAGGTACCTTTGAGTGGCAGCATTGTGGTCCCACGTGTCAACCCCTCCTGCCAACTTATCATCTGGGAACTTTCTGAGGGTGCATTCTGTCCTGTCATCCAGATCATTCATGGAGATGTTAGACAGTACTGATGCAAGTGCTGACCTCTGAGGTTGCAGCATCAGTGACTGGCCTCCATCTGGATTTCATGCACTGGTGACAACTGTGTGAGTCAGGCAGTTCAGCCAGGTTTCAGTCTGTATCACAGCCATTTTATCTAGCCCCTCTTCAGTTTGTCTATAAGGATATTCTGGCACACAGTGTCAGAAACCTTGAAAAAGTCAAGAAACAAAATCAACTTCTCTTCCTGCATCTAATGAGCTAGTCCTCTTGTAGAGGACTTTCAGGCTGGTTAAACGTTATTTCATGATCTTGTTCTCTAACCAGCTTTTTGTATATTCTTCTTTTTATATCTATTTGATATCTTACTATGAACATATACATTTCTTTGATGACTCTTAGGTTAAAAAAATAATCTTGATAGCACCAGGAATGTATCTTAAAACTGAAAGACTGCCTAGACTTCCAAACTCAAAGGTTGTTTTGTTGGTTTTTTTTTTATGTTAACAGATGTCAGGTTATCATCTGTATATAAATATATTAAGTCCTATGGATATAACAAGGCTTAAGCAATTAGTGCTTAGCTGAACAGAATGCAAGACAACTGGGAAGCATTTTCTCTCTTTTGGCTATTTTTAGGATATGTTACTTTTCTGTTAAAATAAAGGGACTGCGAGAAACAATGGTGTATGTTTAATATCCATTTTGAGTTGTAGATACTGGCTGTTCATGTCTCTATTACTGCTGATCAGAGCTGCATGGTTGATTTCCCCATAAGTCACAATGAATATTTACACTGGAATGTGTCATTGTCCTAAATGAATTTAAGGCTGCTGTCTCTTGCCAACAGGACATGTTTCAAGAGACATCTGTTTATCCTCAGAGTCTGGACAGTAGGGAAAAAAGAGCCAAGAGCCATTCTACACTTCCTTGTGGATGCTGTATATGTTAGAGGGTTTTTTAAAAAATGTTCTCCCAGTCACTATCACTGGTGCAACTTCAGTAGTAGCAGAGGTGTGAGGATACTGGCACAGATTACAGCCACTGTCTCCCAAGCTTTGTTCATTTCAGGGCTGGGTATCTGCTGTTTAAATCTAATGGGCTAGTTTTCAGTGCTGCCAATATTTGACTCTAAATAATGCTGCACAGCTGTGAAACAGTGTTTAAAACTGTCAGTGAGTTGTGTAGACAAAGTCATGCTGTGTCAAGCAGAGCTGGACAATTGTGCAATAGGTTGACATTTTAAGTTCTTTTTCAAATTTTTAAATAGTTTGTTGTATTGAGGCCCCCTCTATGATAGCTCTGTTCATGCTTTGTTTTTCTTGAAACATCAGTAGTAGTGTATTGGAAGCTTTAAAAATTTGGCAACATTTGTTTTTTTCTATCTTTGCAATTGCTTAGGCTTGTCTCGTTAGGATTGAAAAGTAAACTGAATGAGCAGGGAGACCCAGCTTGTTCTGAGTATCCAGCACTTGTGGTGGGCAACTTGCAGTGATGATACCGCAAATAATTTTGAGCCATTAACATTTATGGAAGTAATATTCTGTTCAATGTGCTCATTACACTTTATGAACATGGAAATGTTTTAATATATTAATTTTAAACCAGTTTTTCAAGCTCTGGTTTTACCTCTTATCTGTGGATATGAGGATGTTTAGGATGTGAGCATGAGAGTTAATTCTCCTTGGCCTGTTCATTACACAATGCCTCCCATGAAGCAGCACAAGTGTAGCAGAGATGAGAACCACAGTACTATAGGCTGTACTACAACTCAGGAAATATGTCTGCCTGAATTTCCCCTGAAATTCTGGTCATATACAGTGCTCTTGCGTTCCACATTCAAGCTGTTGTGGACTGAGATGATGTTACATGGAATGGGTGCTGGGTTCAAACATTGTCAAGGGCACACATTGTCTCATTACACATGACTTTTGTAGTCAGAAGAGTGCATCTTGGGACCCATTCTGATGAGAGGAATTTGTTAATGGGGGATTAGGATGAGAAAATGTAGCTATCTTGCATTGAAATTGCTAAAGCATGTTTTTAAACACTGGGGAATAGTAGAGAGCTAGGACAGATCAATTCATTATAGAGATCTAGGAGGAGATTGTTGCCACAGTTAGAATTATAGTTGATGACCTCGGTGGAGGTAAGTTTTTACCCTCTGTTGTCATTGAGTGTGGATGTGCTCATGTGCATGAATATGACTGAGTACACTTGTAGGAGAAGTGTGTTAGATAAACTAACCACAGAAGGTAGAGCCCTGCTGTCATCATGCTTTAAAAGAAAAGTGATGTATCGAAAATGATTAATGCCTATTGCAGGAAGCTTTTTGTACCCTTTCTGTGCTTGGAATATGTTTCCTAAATGGAGCTACTATTTCTTTTGACCTGCAAATCCTATCTCAAAGTATTAGGCCTTGCTTTCTTGCTCTCTCACTCCTTTTCTTTCATCTGTGTCCACATAAACATATTATTTATCTTTTGAAGGATTCATGAAAAGAATGCATCCATGCCCATTTATTCTGCCTTGAAGGAAAAAGCAATGAATGCATAAATGATGTTACTTTACATTGAGGAACTGTGAAGAATTGAAAAACATCAAGTGAGTGTGCTGGCATTTGATTGGAAAAAAAAATCTGTAAAATAAAAATGGAATTAGCCCAAGGTGTAAAGTCTTAATTCAACCTGAGCTTAGACATTTAATGTTGACCTGGGGAGGTTGTTTTTCTTGGGTTGTGTGCTGACAGGACTGAAACCTCAAATGGAGCAAAATAAGTGTGCCCAGTGCACCCAGGACAAACAGGATGGCAGTGATTTTAGCCACCTACAACAAAGTTTTCAGCCAGTAGGGTTTGATAATCATATTGATGTTTTCAGTAGGGCAGCGTTATTGGTTATATATGAAAAGACTCTTCTTAGAGTACAGGAAAAGTGATTTCTGAACAATGTAAAAAGAGGATTTCCTGTGCCTTTTTTCCAATGACTCATGTGAGAGAATGTGTAGAAGTAGGCTTTGCAGGGGGTTTACAGAATTTTAAAAAAGATCTTTGGGCAGGTTGAGAAAGAAGGACCTGACTCCTGGGCTTTCATATAATGGGAAAGTCTTTTTTTCCAAAACGTAATTTGAGTAGAATTAAGGGGCAAAGCCTAGCCACAGATAGGAAAAGATGTTTGTGTAAAAAAAAAAAAAGTGTCAAATAATCTGTATATTCCTCTAACTCTGAGACTGAACACATGCTTTGGATACCTGGTGTCCAGTAAGCATACACCCTCCTTGAGAGTGTAAGTAGCATGTGAGGCTCTGTAGTGTCCTTTTTGGGCTCCTTAAAAGGGCCACTAGGAAGACTGGTGAAGCTTTCACCAGGAGAACAGGTCTGAGGGATGTCATAGGTATTTAATGGGAAAAATAAGAAAGTCCTGTAATCTCTGAAACTCTTAGGGCTTTGCTCTATAGGACTAAAGGATGCAAAACATGGCAGCATGGAGATAGTCTCTTTGCAAATCAAAACTCTTTTGGGGGGAAAAGAAAGAGAGAGTTCAATGTAGGCAAGGAATGGGAAGCCAGTTCCAAAGCCTGGTGATATATCCTGAAGAGCAGGCTGTCATTTTAAGCAGCCTTGAGCCAAGCTTGTTTTGGGGACCTGCTATTTTGTCTTAATCCCAGCATTTTAATTCTTTTTTCATGAGCAGTATCTAGGATATGAACTTTGAACATGTTTTGCCTGATTACTGTAGGACAGGTGTACAGATAGGGTTGAATAAATGCCGTGAAAATGTTGTAGTCACAGAACGGCTATAGATGTCCTAATTCCAGACACTCAGCATTATATATTAGACAGCAGCTCTGCTCAAACAGTAAAAGAACACGTCACTATATATCCCTGTCAGATTAAAAAACTAATTTGAAAAGATTAATGTATTCCATTCCTGTTAGCCTGAATCAGATACCGCTGTGCCTACAGCAGCACTGCCTCCTGATTATTGAATTTTTATGGCCTTGTAATTAATTGCAGATTCCCTGTTTTGTTCTATTTCTTTTTCTCTGACATTTTAATTTCAACAAAAAGCAGCGGTCTCCATGCAGCCTCTCTCAGGAGATCCTAATGGCCTATAAAACAAAATGACTTATAGATATGGCACCCACTTCAGTTGGCTAGCGATTGTTCGAAACCTTGCTGATCACGCGGAATTTAATTTTTTCCCTTCCTCTACTGTACTTATTTCTTGTCTATTAAATTGCAGCTCCAGTGTCCTGACTAACAAATGGATGGTAACAAAGTGCCACCCTTCTGTAATACGTTACTGTTGCCACATGCAAATTTTTTTCTTAAAAAATTGCAGTTCATTTTATCTAATTATAAATGAATAAGTGACTCTTGCACATGAATAGAATATTCAGTCCTTGACTCTGCATGTGAGAATTTTATGTCCTGGTAAATCATTTTGATTTATTATAGATTTAAAGCATCAAATCTGTTTTAGATTCATTTTGCATTTTCTCTGTTTCCTCCTTCTTCCCAAAATACTGGAATGTGCAAAAATGATTTATTTCTGTGCTGTAGAAAGGCATGTTAGCATGACTTGCCATCTCCCAGTGAAACTCCTGGAGTTACTGAAGGCTAGTAGGAGTGAATTATTGTTATTTATGTTGCAGTAGTGCCTTGAGATCAGAGCTCCATTTTTCTGGGCACTGTACCAACACATAATAAAAGACCATCTTTGCCCAAAAGAGTTTATAATCAAATGAAAGCCTCGTCAAAGGGTGGGCTGCAGGTGGGTTGTGTCTTGTAAGGGAGGCAAGAGTGGTAGGGATTGGCAGTGCCAGTGCATTGGGGGATGTCAGGTAAGGCTGTTGTGGTGCCCGGGATGCTCTAAGCCAGGAAAGGGCTGATTGTGTGGGGAGCGGGGATGACGACATGACAAAAACCTGGGATTGCCATAATGCATCCTGCAGAGGTGTCATAGACTGGTGTAAGTGTCATTTCTGCTCTCTGCTCTGTCTGCACCTTCCCTGGATGAAGCTGGCTCAGTGGATCTTCATGTTACACCCGTTGGGCTGAGCTGTCGTTTCATTAGCACATTCCTTCGCTGTGCTCCCAGGAGCTCCTGGGCAATGTCCCCTCTCAGTGGTGAAGTACTTGTCAAAGCGGTGGGGTGTGAGGTGGCTGCTGGAGTAGCAGGGCTGCCTGAGAGCTGCTGATGAAGAGCTTGCATGAGCTGATTTCAAAGCAGCCAGCTGAAATGTTTGTGATCTGACCGCAGCAGCACTAAGCTTGGCATTGGATGTGAAACCTGCTTGCAAAACAGAGTGAATCAGCTTCCATGCTGCTACAACAAGTCTGTTCTTAGATTAGCTTAAGTCTAGTTTTCCACAGGCATACCTGTCTCATAACAATGTCTGAAGTTTGTCATGGTGTGGTGACCACAGCAGGTACTCAGCTGTGCATACCCTGTTCCAGAGAAAGGGCTTCTGTCTCCATGCTAAGCTTGTAGCCTTCTTCCCAGGCTTGGAAATGAGATGCAAAGGCATGTGTGGGTGAGTGGAGTGACAAGAAGTTACTGATCCAATTCAGCATGTGTTATCTTTTAAGTACAAACTTATCTAAATGGTAGTACTTAGGGGGATAGTCAGTACTGACTGTAAATTCCTACTATTTCCACACTAGAAATCGCTGCAATAATAAGAAAGATGTTTTTGCTGGATTGGAGTCTTGTTTGCTGCTGCTTTCAGCTCCCTCACTGAAATGCAGGCAGTAATCTTTTCATAGCTATTGCAAAATTCTGGGGAGAATTCCTGACAGGGATGGAAATTGTGAATTTCTAAGAGGAGCTATATCTATTTTCTATCATCTCTTCTTTTTCATATGTATGAGTAATTCAGACAGACAAAAAAATCCCCTACCAATGCTCTCTTCTCAAATTTAAGAAAGAATAGTTTAGACAAAACAGCCCTTTCAAATGTTAGTATGACCTTTGCTCCTCTGCTATGCTGCCTTTTCATGAAATATCAGTGGAAAAACCAACCTGCATGTTCATCGTGCTGAAAAAGGACTGCCCCTTCCATCCATCTCTGTTCTTAACCAAACCTACCTGGACTGGCATCCTTTACCTGGAGTGTCCCATCCAGTTTGTTTGGGCATCTGAATGGTGGTAGGAGCCTCGGCTGTCCCATTCTGCAAATTCCTGATTGGGTTGTCAAATAAATATGCAATAGTCTTGATGTGTTTTAGAAAGACATGTTCAAGAGGTCACCTGACATCTGTGAGCATTCAGAGAAGCAGTTACATTTAAAATTTGATTATTTAAATTGGGTTTATATCTAGAATAAAGAAATGCTGTCTTGTTGGGGTGGAGGGGAAACTATTTTCATGGTCCATAGTTTGAATGGGCTCTAAGAAACTCTGGATAATGCATTTGTACCAGTGAAGATCTCCTGTCTGCTGTCAGTTACTTTGCCTCTTTCAGCCTGGAAAGGACAGCATTCATGAATGGGCTTTTTTTTTTTTTTTTAAGTTGTTATATTTAAGAATGAAAATCTGTTCTGGTGATATCTAATTCAGATGCATTTTAATATTTTCCCCTTAATTTTCTAGTGTAAACAAAACATCTAAAATACTATTTTTTGAACATATAGATGTTGTTTTATTGTAGTGAATAAAAAAGTCACCATCAGAAGTCAGCTTATCCAGACAAGGATATCAAGCTCAATTCAGTAGCTTAAATGAGGTACTCGTGTATTTATGTACTGCTTTCCAAAGTATTGAAATAGTGTGATTACATTTGCTTCTGGCTGTTTATATTTTAAGAAATGCTTTATCTTCTTTTGTCATTTTATGAAGCTTTAGTTCTGCTGTTTGGTACTAGGAATGTGCATAGAGGAAAAAAAGGATACAGGAATAGACTGGTGGATTGGGAACTCCCTGTCTGTGGCCACATGTGATGTTGCCAGAAGGATTTAAGCAGGTATATGCTGCAAAATTGGGCACATGAAAAATATTTCTGGATCCATAAAGCTTTCATCCCAAGGTGCACCTAAACATCATTTATTTATTTGTGCAGTTTGCAGCAGAACTTTTAGCACCCTGTCCTGGTTTTAACCAGACCATACCAGAACTGGTGTCTAAAGAATTACATTGCACGGAAGAAAGCATAACCAGCAATTGTATCTGTGACTGGGGAAACAGGAGACCTAGATTCTGACTTTGATTCCTCTAAAATTGTCTCTTTTGAAAAAGAGATTTTCCATACTATCTAAGGAAATTTTGAGTTGTTTGGATTTATCCTTCTCTGATTCTTTGCTTTGTGAAGAAGTTTGGCGTGTCTGTATGATAGAAAAAACAAGAAGAATCCTCATTAGGGTTTCGGTGGTGTTCTTGGATTTACTTCTTCTTTGACAGGAGTGATTTCTCCTTTTCTAACTTGTAAGGAGAAAAGTGCTCTAAACCCTATTATTTTTATGTGGCATTTGGTGTATTTTTCAGTTTCAAATAATTTAACACCTCTCTTATGAAAGTAAGAAATCCCAGTGCTCTTTCTGCATTAAAGGTGCTATTAAGTTCAGGTGTGACAAAGCAAAGGTTAAAAAATGTAAGGGGAGAGAGCAGTTAGGGGAGAATGAGTGTAACTATTGACTTAATTATTGATATCTAAACCAAAAGGTCTCCTTTAAACTCAGTGGCTTTGGATTAGCTTTTCTGACAACATTTGTGTTCTGGTGGTTTTGTCACAGAGTCTTAACTCTCCTACAAGAAAACAGTAACTCCACCTGAGTCTTTAAAACTGTGATTTTTCCCAGGACATGAAACAGAAACCATAGTGGGTTATGCATTAAAAGACTATGTTTTATAAACAGGAAGAGGTGGTTATGAGGACAGAGGGATCTGACCTTCTAACATTGGAATTACTATTCTAAAAAAATTTTGAAGTTAATATTACGAAGACTGGGAAAATGTTTTCAAAATATTTTCCTTCAAATGCTGTAACTGAAGGATGTTAATTCTAATCAGTTGACATAGGAAGAGTGATTTTTTAATTGCTGGTAATAAATAAATACGTTATGTAGGATCTTTTTGTGCAGGAGTTAATTATGCATAGTGCAGATGAGCTGTGGTGTTAGAAATGGTATTTCAATTTGCACATGCTCGAGTCTAGAGACAGCTAAAGTTTGAGCAAGTGTTTCTTTCCTTAGAGCAGATTATGCTGTAACTTCAATCTGTGCAAGACTAGAAGAATAAATTTCAGCCCCTGGCTCTTATCTTGGTGTAAGTGAAAGAAATATTTGGCCCCACTTGCAAGAGTTGTCCTTTGTTTTCAGCTCACTTGACCTGCCTTTGTGTCATGCTTTCCCACATGTAGAGTTACAACTGGGTTTAGTTTATAGTGGGGATTAATGAATTTGAAAAAGGCTGAATTTACCTAATTTGAACATGTTACCGTAACACTTAGATAAAGCCTTTCATCTGACTGATTTTATTTCTCTGTAAATTGTGGATGGTATTATTTTTCCTAGTGTAAGGGTATGCAAGTAAATTTAAAAAGATAAATGAGCCTTTGCTCTCCAATATAATTTCTCTACAATCCTATCTCTTATTTATACATTCAGAAAATAGACAAAATGATGATGTTTTGGCTTGCAGAGCCTTCAGAGTGTATAAATAACATGTATTATTGCATATAAATTATATTGGAGTGCAGATGGTCATTCATCTTTTGAAATTTATCTACATAGTTTAGTGTTCCCATCCTCAAATGCTTGAAACTGATTTGGCACCCACAGGAAGTGGTACATTTCTGTGCCCAAAAAACGGCACTAAGGGAAACGTCACTCGGAACTTGACTGTAACATATACTCTGTTTGCTGCCACACCCACAAATACAAATTTCTCTCACCAAATGGAATGAAGTTTTTGTCCTCTACTTCTTGTGGTATAGCTGTATTCCAGGTTGTCAGGTCCAGAGCTGGTGACTTCTGTGCACAACTTGGCGGCTAAAGCCATATAAATTAGGGCCTGTACAGACAGTTAGAAACAAGTTGCTTTCTTGGTACCGTTTGCTTCTCCTTTTGCCAGTTCTCAGTAAATAATGATATTATTTGTATCACCAGTTCTGGCAGACTAACTGGAGTCCTTAGGCAAGGTTTCCTCCAGAAGCCGCATGAGGTTAAAAATTACCTGTGCATCTAAAGTACATGTTAATGTTACTCTTTTAGAAATAGAACCAAGAAGATCGAAACACTGTGAGATAGGGAGAAAGAGGGAATAAGGATAGAGATGTTTGAAAGCATCTTGTGCAAGGGATTAGAGAAGTGAGAAAACTGAATCTGGAGATGAGTTTTTGTGAAGAGAAAGAAGTTGAGGCTTGCAGGAGGAACCAGGCACAACTGCAGGGGCATTTCAGCAGTCTGCTTTGTTACTTGGGTAGAGGCAGACTGATACGCCTTTTCCTTAACTCATTACCCTCTTTCACCCATTAGTCAGAATATGCGAAAATCTTTCTTATTCCCTGATGGCTGCTGGTGTGCAGATTTGTGAACAGTCTTTTGGCAGATTCTGCCTCTTTCATGTTGCTCAGGATTGTTGAGGTGCTCTCCCAATAGGAGTTGGAAACTTGCAAAAGGCACGCAATACATCCTGCTGACTTGCGGCTGCTTTGCCAAGGCATAGAAAGATTGGGTGTGAATGGTGCATGCAGGAGTGTGTGGCCCTTTGGTAGGAAACATGGTGATGGATAGCCCGACAGGAGGGGCAGGCAGGGCTCTCTGAAGTGGTGATGGTGTGGAGTTCCTGGTACCCACAAGCCTCTGACAAGACCCAATCTGGGTTTATCAGAATAAGTGGAACACAGATCTAAGATGATCCCTGCAGGTGACAAAAGGGAAGTTTGGTGTGGAAATGGGGAAAATTCAGAGCTAGACAGAGTAGTGTGTTTGTGCCCCATTCTCTCCACTCAACACTCACATATATATGCAATCTTTGCAGGCTGCCTAGGAATCAGGTTCTGCACCCTCTCAGGTCTTATGTTAGGCCTGCATGAAATGTTATTGCCTCTTGGAGCTTGTCAAAGTAATTGTGGCTTCAGTTTGTGGTGTAGCTACTTTTATTTTGTGAGCCGGCAGAAGTTTAAGGTGATTGAGACTCCTATGGCAATCCCATGACATGCCATCTTCAGGCAGTCAAATGCTCTTAAAAGTTGCCCCATAGCGTATAAATGATGTGGGACAGAACTCCCAGTTTTAGCCTTTTTCAACCTGTAGATTACATTGCTTCTAAGTTTTTTATTTTCACCACCACATTCCAATGATACCCTTTACCCACACCCATGATCCGCTTTCTGCCCAAGGCAGAATGAAGAAATTGCACAGGAAACACATCTCTCTGAGTAAACCCTGTGGACTGTGTATGTACTACCTTATTTTTAAATACTATAAATGCAGATCTAGGAGTGTTTTATCGATTCTTAATCCCTCCCCAGCACACTGCTCTATTAATAACAAATGCAACAATATGTTATAAATACTCAGAACACCAATGTGTTAGCATAAAACCAGCAATAAATTCCCATCCTTCACATAAAGTGAAAATCCCTAATAGTGTGCGCTGTAATTTACTCACACTAAGAGCAATCAAGAACCAGGCATAATGTGTAAAGGTGCTGCTGTGAGTAGCCAAAACATACAGCATAATTTCATTTTGTAATCAGGAAAGCTGATCTTTGAAAAGGTCCCTAAAGAAATTCTGCTTGGCTGGGAGGAATCTAAAAGAACCTGCTACAGTTTAGTACTGCACCTTGGATGTAATGGTGTGTTTCAGAGTAGGAACCAATAGTTAAGACTATGTTAATAGGTTTATACTTTTTCCATCTTATGCTAAGATGTGGAATTTATCCTCTAGCCACATAAAGAAATTTCTGTTAAATGAAAGCAGACAGATTAAAGTTACTCATTTTAAATAAGGATGACACAGTTAAATTTAAGAACATAATTTCTGTAAGTGGCTGATCTTGGACAGTTGGAAGTGGGAATAATGAAATTCATTGTAATGTAACGATGCAATGGCAAACAGATTTTTGGGGGTTTTGCATTCCTTTGTCTGTTTATCTAGCGGATAATGTTATTTGTTTCCCAGTCAAAAATGCTCAGCTATCTACACCTCCCTGCTTTTGGCTGAGACCTTCTGTATGCTTGTGCACCGCTCTCACAACTGCACTACAGCAGTTCAGTTTCTGTGTGCACAATGAATTAATCCAAAGTGGGAGCAGTGTAAGAACTGAGTCAGCCAAATGCAACTCCTACGCTTTGCAGTGTCTTGGATATCTCACTGTTTTTTCATTCTCTGGGATGCTCACTGCTGGTCTGGTTGGTGTGCGGTGACTGTAGCCTCTTACTGTTGTCCCCCTCATGTTTCTGAAGTACCTCTTTCTGAGGTACCACGCTTTCTAGAGATGTGTGTTAACTTTAATGTTCATCCCAGAATGGGTCAAGTTGGAAGGAGCCACAGTGAGTGAATCTGGTCCCACCTCTGTGCTTGAGCAGGGTCATTCTAAGGCCCACAGCACAGCAATGTGTCCAGACAGTTCTTGAGTATCTCCAGTGAGGAAGATTCCACCACCGCTCTGGGCAATCTGTTCCAGTGTTTAGTCACCTGCACACATAGTAAAGAAATTCTTCCTTACCTTCAGGTGGAACTCTTGTGGATCAGTTTCTGCCTGTTATTTCTTGTCCTGTTGCTTGGCACCATTGACAAGGCTCCATCATCTTGATACTCTCCCTTTAGCTATTTATATAAGAGTAAGATGCCCTCTCAACTGGTCAATTGGTTGGTGGCAATACACTCTGGTTTTGTTTGTGTGTAACAGGATGCTGGCAGTATGCTCAAGAGATGGCCATTACAGAACTAAGGAGTATGGTTACATGTAAATTCTTGGACATATTGTTTAATTTCTCTGGAATGTCTATTATGGGGATGATGACAGTGTTAGAATTTGATGGCCTAATATCTGGTGTGTTTAGTTTTTGTTCCTCTGAATTTATCTCTCTCTGTGGTGCACGTGCACATTCTCCATCCAGATGCAATGTCAATGTGATGAAACTTTGGCGCCTTTGCTGTTCTTTAGAAATAGATTAAACTCCTTTTTCATTCTTTAGGTTAATTTCCTTTTTACGGGAAGCACAAAGCTGTTGTTTATTAGAGGTTGTATAAATAGATGGTTACATTACACCTTCAAAACCAGGCCTACTGTTGTTTGTGTTGCCATGGTACCTAAAAACACTCAAGAGATGCCCAGCCTAATTCTGCTCTTACTGGTCATGGCACTGGCACTGATGGAGCAGTTTTAATATGAAACTGGAAACAGACCCTTTTCTGTGGTCCTGTGAGCAATATTCAGATAGAAGGAGAAGGGAAGCAATTTGCTGCATTTTGTGAGTTTAGTAAACAAGTGGAACAGATAGACTTGAGAGCTGTGGTTGAACCACATGAGTCAAGGAAGGGCTTTATTGCTACTTTGCAGGCAATAGCACTCTGTGTCCTTAAAGTTACATGAGTGCAAAACTCATTCCCATGGGCTAGAAATGTTCTCTAAACTATAGCGTGTACCTGAATTGCTGTTGTATAAAAATGCTGCAGTAGGGTTACAGGAGCTCAAGATCCCCTGTGTCAGGAATGAAACCCAAGAGGAAATACATAAATAAAAATAATTCCAGTTGTAAGCATACTATTTAAATGGAAATCCAGGTTTAGTTTTATTTTGTGTCTGGCCACCATTATTACTATGGCAGTTTCTATAGCTCGAACAGCATGCTTTTAATACAACATGCATTAGTTGTTAGTGGAAGACTCTTAAAGTACTATACAATTTTCTCTTCTTTTTGAAGAAGTATTTTAATGTATAAGTACATTGATTCATAGTACTGTTAAGCCAATTTCTTTAGGACAAGTGTTAGTGAAAGCAGCCTTTGACTCAAACCATTTCTGATCACATGTGAATGAGAAAGTCATCTTCTCAAACAGAAACTATTATACAATAATCTTTGCAAGATACTGTAGCAAAGGCACAGATATAACCAGACAGTATTGTAGAAGCATTTCTGGACATACTTGATGTACACCAGCAATGCTTGGTACTTCATCAGGCTGAGATGTTTGTGAATATCTTAGTTTTGAGAGCTAATGCCCCTCTTCTCATAAGCCAGCATCCCTAGCTAATCTAACTTGTCAAAAAAGACTCATAAATCTGAGTCCTCAGAAGCCAGCTGGCAATATCATAAAGCACAATCTTTTATTGCAAGCAGGATAAGAATGATTAAATTAGTCTGTTTCATTGTTAACTTCCTGGAAATTGCTTGCCTTTATACCAATAATATGTGTGAAAATTGATCTCTAGTCAAAAGGCACCTGTTAAAAAAAAAAAGATGAATTGTAAGTTTTGCAAAACTCACCAGTAACACAATAGGTTTTGTTGGATGATTGTATTTTTTTGTTTGTGTTTTGGTTTGGGTTTTTTTTTAGTATGTTATCTACTATTTAGTATGTATGATAGCCAGGGTCATGTCTCATGTTCCTACTTCTAAATATCGATCATTTGTGGATTTGGCAATGGTTAGAAAAAGGGATCCAGGTGTGAAATGACTAAAGGCAGTGACTCATATTTCTGAAATATTGGCTACCTGTAAGTGATTTCAGAATATGTGAACACAACTACAAGTTTTTGCAGTGGAGGTAAAAGTGTTTTAGGTAGTAGCTAAAATGCAGTTCATCTTCCTTTTGTCTTTCCAGAGCTTCCTGGGTTTAGGTGTGGGGGTTTTTTTGTTGGTTTGTTGTGGTTTTTTGTTGTTGTTGTTTTGTTTTTTTTCCCATTTCCTTGGGTTTTTGGTGGTTTTTAGTTTCGGGGGTTTTTTGGGGGGGTGGTGGTAGTGCTGCGTTTTTTGTTGGTTTTGTTTGGTTTTGGATTTTTGGTGTTTTGTTTGTGGATACTGTGGTTGTTTTGACTTAAAATGCTGTGTGATTATCTAACTTGTTGCATTGTGTTGACAGTGTACTCCTCTCCTGGGAAGGCTGGGATGGAAATTATCTGTTGACTTCAGTGCAGCTGAGAATAGCAGTCTTGTATACAAAGGTCCGTCACATACACAACCCCAGCAGGAAAAAAGAGCATCATATGCCACCGTGGTGTGATGATCTTTATGCTCCAGCTGGTCCAACTGGCATTGGCAGTTCTGTCCTCTAATTGAATGGGGATGGAACTTGCTCTGTGTATCTCTTAATTCTTCACCCTGACTGGTATGAATGAAAGAGGCTGCCTTTTCAGTACTGAAAGATCTTGTTTAGCAAGATTTTATTGAGAAGTCCATGTGTAATTACTACAGAAATGTGAGAGAATGTTAGATCACTTGGATATTGTCAGAGGCAGGAGACGTCTGAATCTCCACGTCCCACTCATAGGATTGTACCACACTGCCAACATTAGTAAGTTTGTGTCATCCTTTTTCTCTTTATTTCCTGGGCCAGGTGTAAATTTCTGTCATCTGTCTCTTGTAACTTGTCTTCTGTACTTCATGATAGTTAGAAGAAATATTTCTTTTACCTTGTGGTACTTCAGACAGTGGAGGAGAAAGCAAATCTCTGTCACACTGACTACAGTCTGTCACCTCTCAGTTTATCATGTACCTTTTTTCAGTTGAGTAGTCTCTGTTTTTCTATCTGGGCAGATGCAGCATTCATTTTACACTTCCAAATGAGGTGAGATAGTCTTTGCAGTTTAGTCAAGGGATCTGTAGCAAGTGGCCTGGATTATCAGTCTTTAATTTGTTCTTCTCAACCTGTTAGCATGTGTTGGTGATAGTCACTGATGGCTTTGACACGCTGGCATCCATTGCTATTCAGCCTGATTTTGGCATCCTGGAAAAGCAATACAAGGTGTATATTTACCTTGCTCTCTCTATTGCAAGTATCACTGCAAAGCGTGCACTGCTGTAACGTTTAAACTATCAGATAAACTGCTTGTTGCAATTCTGAAGCCCTTTGGGTGTGTAAAAGAAATAGCAAGAAAAGAAATTTAAGCCTAGCAATAATATGTGAAAATAGTTACGATGACTTGACAATATAAATACTTTCTTCTTTTAAGGATCCATAAATTGCATCAAGATAACTGTATAGTCTCCTGACTGTCTTTTGCACAGTTCAGATTGAATGCTAAGGAAAAAAAAGCAGCACAGGGTTAAAGCTGAAATACCCTTTTAAAAAAATTATCCTTCCCAAATTTGCCTGAGTCTATATTCTATTAATTTAACTATCCTAAAATGTTTTGTGATATGCGCCATGCTTCTAAACTGTGTAAAGGGAGATGCTCCCCCAGGCTTTCATGGAAATCATGTTTATAGTACATGCTCTTGTTTTCTTCTCATTCCCTTAAGCAGAAAGGCCCTCACTGGTACATTTTCATTGGCAAAAATGTATACATCATTTAAGTCATTACAGGTCGACTGCTCATTTGTTACAATAAACTATATCATCCTCGCTAGGAGGCCAAAGAGAGCCTGTAGCCATGAATATACATCTTCCTGGGGTAACTCAATTCAAAGCAGCAGCATGCCACAGTAAAGTATTACTTAATTTATACTGCTAATGTTTAACATTGATTCTGTGTGGGAAAATAAAGCCCAACACATTTTGAGAACCTACATCATTAAGGTTTAATAATTTAGATCTAGTTAATGTGATAATGAATTTACTGACAACTAAAGTGCGGTTTCAGTACTTACATTTCTAGAAATACTGACTCTGAAACTAGGTTTTCTAGGCAGAAAATGTATATTACAGGATTGCTTCTGTAATTTACCCGTCCTTACTCTCTTAAACCAAAGCAAAAAATTTATCTTTAGGTATGTTTATTAACTAGTGGAAGGCAACGCTTCTTTCATTCTGTACATCTAGTCAAGTATGCACTACTAATAGGGTTTAATAGAATATTTGTGTGTTTAAAAAACTTCTTAATTGATGGGAGCTAATTAATGTTTTTGAAATGTAGCAAAAAGAAAGCGGTTATTGTGGCCCCACGTGCAACACTTTGCTGCTGTGAGCTCCAGACCTGCACACAGGGAAAAGCAAACTCTCTCTGTTGCACATTTACATCTCCCCACTGCCCAGTCCCAATCAGGGCTGCTGCCACTACTATTAGGTTGGCCTGTATCACCACTGAAACTATTTGACAGAATGATATGTAGGTCATTTCCAAAGCTCTGGTAAGGGGACGGGGTATTTATTTTTTAAATCTGACTTAGTGCAGTCCCCCTACCTCTCCCTCTGACCTTCCTGTGTCACTGTGCAGACTGCAGCCATCTTCTACTGCCCCTGTGGGTGTCCTATATCAATCAGACTTCCTTTCAAATGGCTAAAATAATGGGTGTCCTCCATGCGTCCGAATGTGTCAAGGCTTCCGCGATATAACTCGAAGCAGGAGTCAGGGGCACTCGGCACCTTGTGGGAGGTACTTAGTCAGCAGCTTGTGGGATTTGGCCTTGTTGCAGGATCTTTCTGAATATCCTTTGCATGGTCACCTTGGTTTTCTTATACAACACTGCTTTAGGGAAGACAAAGGGAAGCTGGGTGTTCTGTAGCAAGGTTTTCCCAAACTTCTTTTCTCTCCATTTTGCTAGAAGTGACAATAGTGAGTGTGTTGGGTTGGTGTTTGTATTGGAGGGGGCTGTATGTTATTGCTCTTTTAAGCTTCAGGAAGTCTTGGATCTCTGGCAGTCCATTGCTTACTTGAAGTTCATAACCCATAAGTTATTATGTATTATTACCATGATTGGATGGCTATTGCCTGATGGTGTATTGGATTAAATTAACGAGAGCATGAATCCTCACATTGGGTTTCATAGGGACATCTATAGTTTGGGTGCTGGTCAGAGATTTCAGTGTCAAAGAATTTCCAGGGGCTCAAAGCAGTGTTATGCTTTCTGGTGCATTGTAGATGTGAAACCAGGTTAATGAGAGATTTGAGTGTTCCAGTTTTGTCCAGGAGAGGGCAGTTCACTTTTGTCCTTGACAGACAATTTTGTTCTTTGAGAATGTTATCATTATTAGCAATATGATTGATCTGGATTAGAAAAAAATGCACATAATTTCCTTGCACAATTTTAATTTCTTCAGGCATGTTCCTGATTTCAGATTAGTAACAGAAGGTAGCACAGATATGTACATGTAGGTTTCTTCTCCAGTGTTACACTCTCTGAAACCTCTTTCCACTCTGTAGAAGCTCCTTCCTTCTGATTTGTTGGAATTGCCTTCCTTCTCCCATGCCATTAGGAGTTTTTATTTCTGGTTGAATCTAAAGTTTTGTAGAGCTTTTATTTCTTCTGTTTGTCTTTCCCAGTTTGTCTTCCTTTTGTAATGCTGTTCCTTAAGTTTAGTATGTGCCTGGTATCAACATAATGTGAGAGGCCCTCCTGAGTTGTACTGCTTGCTGTATGTCAAAGCACTCATTTACTTGCTAGGAGCTAATGATGCAAGTAAGCCTTTACTTTTTTATGGTACCTTGCAAAGTTGTCACGTGTTTACTAATTTCCATTCCCAAATTTTATTAAGACCAATTAAGTATTTGTTTTATCTCACATTTCCAAACACAAACGCGGCAAATTTGGAGTGTCAGTTGTCCATAAGAAGCCTTTTTCTTTTCACACATCCAAAAGACAAAATTACTTTGGAGCTGTCTAGAAGCTGTGGTGAATAAATATTGCTGAATTTCCTTGAAGTGGTTAAAAAGACTACTCCTTACCCCAAGTCTGTAAGGCCTTGTTACACAATGGAGATTGCCATGTGTCTAGCCCTCAGTGATCACTTGTGATCTGGTTGTTACTGTATAACACTGGGTGATGAATATTGTTGGAAAAGAATAACACAATGTTTACTTTTCCTATTTGAATGCTTACTCTCTGTAGGATGATGCTGCTTATGTGATACTTATAACACTGAGTTATGTAGCTTGCTTTTGAAGACCAAATTTATGTCTCTTCTTTTATCACGGTATATTGGAATCCACACCTCTGAAAGCAAGGCAGTTCACCTTTGGAAGTAGACTAGTGTGGAAGAATGGGGCTGTCAGATTCCTTGGTGGCTCTCCGAGGTTGCTCCAGATGTTGCTGATGTGTGGCTAAATGAATTTTACCTTTTTTCCTGAATTTGCTTCCTGACAGTGCTGACAGATGTTTTGTGACTAGTTAAAAAGTGAGTCTGAGACATCTTGCTAGAACAGATCAAGTATCATTACCATGTACAGTATTTCAAAAGGAAAAAAAAAATACATTTATTTCAGCTAATTTTATATATGAGATGAATGTGCTTTTCATAATGTTACACAATGTAACCATAATAACATGGCCAAGATGGTAAATTCATTTTAATTCCACAGAATTCATAATTGGTGACATCACCAGTGGGAGCAATTGATCTCTGCTTTCCATTTGTTCTTGACTGTTTCCACTTCAGTGAATTAAAAGAATGGGGCTGTTGGGACCCCACCCTCTGCATGTTCATACAGCATATTATGCAAGAGCAATAGCCTTCAGAAAATTGCTCGTAATAGACAATGCATGCATTAAATAAAAAAGGCAATAGTCCCCAGCCTAATGCAATATTTTAATCCTTTTCAGGTTTTTATTATACCTGATGTCTTTTTGTTCTGTGGTAGTGCTGAGGAACAGGTGTAATTCAGTGTAGTTAAACTGCATTATTTGAAATTAATGAGTTCTGTGTTTATTCTTGTAAATTAATACAGTTTCTAATAAATCAGAAGAGAACATGCACTTGTCTGTGTTGGCCTGCATATTACCTCAGTGGGAATAATTAACATCTTGTGACAGAGAAGTCATATGTCAAATCTGAGAACTTATTACCAGCCTAGTGAAAATGATGTTGCTAGTGACCTATATTGTGACCTTACTGATGCAGTTAAGTTCACTCATTCAAGATGTTGAAATCAAGTCTTGTCAGTTCGTAATCCTCCCTGTTCTTCAGGAAAGGAGTTAATGTATCTAAAATAAAAATAAAAAATCAGAGGTAGCTAATGGGATAGACATCAAAATGTAATACCTCTTGGAGTGTGTA
Organism: Dicaeum eximium; assembly: GCA_013396995.1. Lineage (NCBI taxonomy): Eukaryota > Metazoa > Chordata > Aves > Passeriformes > Dicaeidae > Dicaeum > Dicaeum eximium. The sequence goes on from VWZP01006707.1 coordinate 2,433,217, forward strand.
TAGTTACTATTCTTCTACTTTTCCCCCATGTTTTTAAAAAAAGAGTAACAAAACGATTTGTGTTGTTTAGTTTTTTCTGCTATAATTTAGGCTAGGTTAAACCATTTTTATCTTAAGGAAAAGACCCCATGGTTAAGGTGTGTTACCAGTAATTCTCAATGGGTAGCACAAGTTCCCTGTGCCCAACTCCTTCCTCTTCAAGGAGTGTCACGAAGTTGTTTTGGAGTCTCAAGCATTCAGCTGATTATCTTGACAATGAAAATCACAAAAATTAAGTGTGTGTTTTGGGTCAAAGAAAAATGAGAAAAAAGTACTCTCTTGTGGCTTCTTCATTGTTTTGCTAGTTTCATTAGTCTTGGAAATACTACTGAATTATGAGAAGCATTTAAACATTTTTTGATAGAAGTAAAAGCTGTAGAAGTCTGTAAATTGATTAAAGTAACTTGTGGTCCTCCTGGTTGAGTTTTGCTCTTTGCTGATGCCTATGTTGATCCTACTTCTGTATGTTGCGGGGCACTGCTGATAGGAGATGGACTCTTTCTTCTTTAGAAGTGAGATTAATGAGCAAATACTCTAAGAGTTTCCTCATACAAGAGGAGTCTGTGCACAAGTACAAGTGAGTAGGTTTCTGGTTATATAGTGCATGTTGTGTTGAAGTGATCCAAACCTGAAAGAAATGGCAAGTTTTAGAGTGCTGTGAAATAAGGCAAAGGTCTTAATGGGGAAAAAAAAGCTCACAAATGCCTTCAGTGGTACTGAGCAGATTAGTGAGTCATGCTCAGTAAATTCTCATGTGAATGTGGATAACTTCACATCTCTAGGTGGAGACAAAAGTGCCTCTGCTTGATGTTACCCATGTACTGAGAGTCTGCTGTTGCATAAAGCCGTTTTTGAAACGGCTCAATGCCACTAGATTTGTATGCATAGTACTGTCCATCTTCAAGTTGCAGACATCTTACCTTCCTTTTTTAGGTACTGCTGACTTGAAAAAAAAAAATTAAATGTACAGAAGCCTGAGAGGGTGACCTGATTGTGCTTGGTGTGTCATGCCTGCCAGCATATGCATGTGGTCTCATACAGGAGCTACGAGGTGAGGATGGTGTTAGTTTCATATGTTGTGTACCAACTGAAATAATCTTTGCTTTTAGTAACACCTTTGTAACATACTTAAATACTTATCACAGTACCTAGGAATAGAAAAGCACTGTTAATAATTTGAACTGTTTACTCTAAGTGTTGGTGCCCCCAAGGCTGGAAAGGTGCAGTCAGCTGTATTCACCCCACTGCCATGACCAACTGTGTCTACTCTAGTTGATGGAAAACTGAGCAAGAAGACAGTGAAAGAGCCTGAGCACTAAATAGCAGAAGATGTTTTCATAAGGGCTTTGAGTTAGATTCCTGTGATCTCTGCTAATTTTGTAGTTGTAGATAAATTACTAACTACCGTTTCCTTTTTTTGTCCTCACTTTGATGCCTTGACTTCTCCTAAAGTCAGGCTCACATTACTGTGGTTGTTTAGAAAGCTGAGCTTTCTAAAATTTTCCTTCTGAAAAATGTCACTTTACAGTGATGCACATGGAAAAGCCATTTTAATGGCACTGTATTTCTGCTTGCAAAAAAGTCTTCAAGTATTGCGTTGTGCAATTTAACTGACAGCAGGCCATATTCCAATTTCACTTATACAAGCTGAAATCTAGAGTAGTGCTACTGAAACCTGTAAATCTTCCTTTCATTTCAATTTCAGTTATACAGCTGATAGCTGGGTACTTTTAGTGTAATATATTGGTATTGGTATTTGTATTATCATAATTTCTTAAGCATCTGCAATCTGTCTCTCCTTCTGTTCTTTTGGATGGAAGCGTGTGTGTTTTCATTTTTTTCTGACTTCTCTTTCAAAAGTCTTTTTTAAAGTGGCATTGGTAGACTCATTACCATGGACATCCATTGACTTCTCTGTCTTTGAAGGCTTAATTAATTTCTTCATGTAAAAAAAATACAGTCTGTTGGGTATCATCAGCTGGGCCCTACAAGCACCAGGCTGCAATTAGATCATGATAGAATATCCTGTAGGAGGTGGATTGTGGCCTGGAATCTTACAAGTGGAAGTCTGCCAGTTTCCATCCTTCAGGTCTCTTCCCAGCTATTTTTGAGATGCAGAAATAATTGGAAGGACTCTTTAGAGAACCCTTACTTTTCAGAGAACCTTTTCTTAAAGATACCACTACAAATATCTTTTAAAGAATCTCAGTCTCACAGCTGCCCTTTGATTGGTGTCCTGACATACAGACCATGCGCCCTTTGTTGTTCTCCATCTCCTGTCCTGCTCCAGGACAAAGTGACATTCTTTGTTGGGAAAGCACATAACATACGAGACTAAGTTTCTTTGGAAATCATAAATAAATTTTCCTACTGTTGGACTTCATTAAGTTTTATCTGATGATAGTGAATTTTTCCTTTTTTTTTTTTTAAAACATCTACATGCTGTTTGCAAACCATCAGATTTATGATGGTTCTTGCTTTGCTTAACCCAGCCCTGGAATGATTAAAGATCCCATGTGGAAGTCCCACTGACATTAAGGATGTCCTTCAGTTGCCCGTCTTGAAACAGGCCCCAAGTGTTTTATTCAAAGTCACTAACTGAGCATAAAACAGAACCCAGAACCTGTGACTCCTAATTGTCTTCTACTCTTCTTTTGACTGGAACACTATTCTTAGGCATAATTCCTCTTCGCTTCATAACAACTCATCACCACTAGTTTTCTAGTTTAAGTCCCTGGAAAACAATGTGGAAGGAGAAATCCCTGCCTTTTTTTTTTCTTTCCCCATTCTCATAGGCTTCACAGTATTACATCTGCTTTTCAATATGTGAAAATGAAGTGTCTGACAATTTCATATAAGTTTTTGTTCAGTCACTGCTTTTTCTTGGTCCTGCAGCTAGTGTGTTTTGTGCAAATCCTACATACCTTCCAGGCTGAGAAAAAAAACCTTTTTAGTCACTTTAAGAGTGAAGAACTAGCATTTCCTGGCTGAAAAAGACAACTTCTGCAGTTTCAATTAAAGGAATTACTGGGATTAGGAAGACAAAGGCCCACTTCTGAAATCAGCTTTAGCGGCATTTATGAGGATCAAGTGATCACTTCAAGTTTCTCATTCTTTTCTAACTGGCTGCTTCTCATGCTCTGAAAACGTGCTGTGTTTGTACTGAGAATGGAAAAATACGTTCAGGCTATAGATGGTTGATGAAATCAACCTGATTGACCATATAGCTGGGGAAATATATGTGTGTCTTTTATTCTTTTCAGCTGCATACAATGGTGTTCTCTGAATTTGTATGAGTTTTAAATTAACTTCTGTTATTTTTAAAGGTAATTTGATACAGGGAATAACTTTGATTTCAGAGCCAAGGCAACTCTTCCAGTACCTGCATCTCTTGCTATAACAGCTAGCTTTACTTAGATTAGCAGTGTCAGCATCATTCCAGTAGATACTAAGTTAAAGTAGCAAGTCTGTCTGGTTAGCACATGAGACAGGGAAAATTGATTTCTTGGGCTACAAACTGATTCCTGTAAGACGAGCTCACATTTTTACTATGTTAGGAAGCTCTAATGCTGACCTGCATCTTGCATGTGCTTGCTTCTACAGCACTGTGCAACCTAATCCTCCCAGAAACAGGTTAGATATGTGGGATTTAAAAATCATAACAGATAGGTCTATTAAGGCTTGCAGCTGTGACGACACTGAACATGCTTAAGAAATAATAATAAAAAACCCCCAAAATAAACCAAAAAATCCCAACAGCAACATAAAAACCCAACACCTCATTTTTGTTACACAGGTTGGTAGTTACCACCTGAAGATTTTATTAAGCAAGGATTCTGGCTGACCAGTTTCTAGCTCATCATTTTGTTGCAGTTTAAGGTGCTTCCATGTCCATCTGTCCACTCAGTTTCCCTTTTTCAAGGTTCCTGCTTCTACAGCAGTTTTGGCAGGCTGTCGTGTGTACCTGAGTGTTATCTGTTCCATTATACAATTGATACTACTAAATTCAAGCTCTGTGTTTGGGCTAAGATAGCGAAAAGGAGTTCACTGAGATATGGGCATCTGCTCTCCGCTGGTGACGGGCTGGGTGGGCAGCAGCCTCTGACTCTGGAGCAACCAATGCCAGGCTGAGTGCAGCTGGAGCCAGGCGTGTGCACAGCTTGATGTGGCTTTGGGCACTGTAAGATCACAAGGCAGCAGCCAGGGACCCCCAGACCTGCTCACAGGAGAAGTTCAGTAACCTCAAGTATCTGCTGTCTAGCCATTAGTGTCACACTCACTGCTGTTGTTCCCTGATGGATTCCTAATTCACACCTCTGGTTTAACATTGACCAGGATACTGCATTTTCTGTCACTGCCTTCCTTTCAGGAAAGACTGTAAATTTATAGTAGGAAAGGAAATACGTGGGGTTTTTTATACCTATTAGAAAAGTTACTGATGCAAACAATGCATTAATGTAAGGTCTTAAAGAGAGCATTTTAAGAGGGGAAGGCAGATTTGTAAGCTAGGAAATGCTATATACATTTCCAAAAAGGGGTCATGTGCATGCTCCCCATGCACATATTTGTACGTTTGTCAAACTGTAGTTGTCCTCATTCTTATATTGATATTCCTGTGTGTGGTTAAAAGAGTAAAAGTACGAGAGTAAAATAGCTCTTTTTTTAAATAGTGATTTGCAACCCCAAGACCTCTTAAACTGCAGGTTGATGGATCTTAGTTAAGTTACACTAACATGGCTCTCCCAGAGAAACGTGTTGTGTAATGCTTTAATCATTAATTACCATCATTCATCATGCAGCCTTCCTTTTACTGTCCATTAGCATCATATGCCACTCACGAATGCTTGTAAGTGTATAAATATGCTGGTAATCCAGCTGAGTAGGTTTACATTAACTGTAAATTATCTTTTTGACCAGTTGGTTGGCCTTCCTGGCTGATGGAGTCATCTTATTTGTAGCATTAGCAAGGAGTCTGGGAAGTGAGATACATAGAAGATATGTGCAGGTTTGTCTTTAAAGCTAGGACCAGCTGCTGCTTGGGGATACATTGTGAAGTGTTAGCTTGGTTGTGCCAGGATGTGTCAACGTCTTTTGAGACAAGCCCTACCTTCTGTGATCCACGTGGCAGCAATGTTGTAGAGATTGCCTAACACCAGTTTGACTTAGTTTAAGCTAGTCCATTTAACACTGCAAAACTGTTTTTTAAAGAACCAAAACAAATATAAGTGTAGACAAACAGTTTGGGAAAACACCCCAAAACAACAAAACATGAAAACCAGAAATGAAAATAGGTAAATGCAAAGAAGTATGGGGGCCCTTTCCCACAGCAGCTTGTGAAAGTCAAACAAGCATGTGTCCATGTATATTGCCTTGTGTAAGTGTTATATGGGCACACTCTGTCTCCCTGAGCATAATGTGGCTTTAGGAACAACGTTATTCTGTATTGCTGCATTAATGATTCATGTGAAACATGCAAATCAAAATATAACACTTGACTACGTGTCATTAGGGAGCAGTTGGGAGAACCATGAAAAACAAATACAGAAATATAAATTTTTGTTGTGTATATGAAACATTTAGTGTGAAAGGTTGATCACTTTCTGCTGACAATCAACTCCTATTGAATTAGCACCAATGTAACTTTTGTCACACAGTTCAAAACTGGACAGCCTTAAGAAATAACTTTCCACTATGTACAGTAGTGCTTTCGCATAGTCATGCAAGATGCATTTGCTGGTTGGAACTGAATTTGACAGCTCACCAGGCAGGAGGAAATTTTCAACACAGTTCTCACCCTACTATCTTTGTTGGTTAGATGGAGCACGTTTGCTTGCTCCAGGATCTACTGTGGGATGCAGCTAATGACCAAAGGCTAGATCCTGATTTCTCATATGAATGAGAAGGCTTTTTTTTTTTACAATTAGAGTGCAATTTAAATTATTGACCATGAATGTAGCAGAAAATTTGTTTGGTTCTTTGTTTCCTTTAAAAGTAATCAGTTTTGGTGATTGCCTGCTGGCATGAGGCTAGATTTTCACCCGTCTACAATGCAGCAGCAATTTTCACTTGACAGAATCTCTAGAAGACAAACTGACATGTTGTCACCAACATTCACAAGTATTTGAGCAGTTTGATGTTTTGCTTATATGCTGAGCATCAGGTTTTACATAAAACTCCACTAACTAGGGGTCTGTGTCTCTCAGCTGGTGTCAAATCCTGGCCATGTTGAAGCTGATCACAGGACTTAGAGGGAAGAATGGTATGAGAGTATCAGCTGCATTGAATAAGGTTTGTGAGTTTATCAGAAACTCAAAAGTTTCTCATTTCTAAGCTAAGCTCTTTGGGTTTGTAGAGCCTTTTTTTTTAACATGGATAACATGGGCAGCAGGATCATTCCTATTTGACCCCTAAGGCACTTGTATCATGGTCTGCTTGAAAGGAATTTTTTTTTCCTCAGATCAACTCATCAGAGATCTGAGTCCGACTCCACCATTATTTCTGTGCTCTCTGTTGTGGTTTTGTTTTGTGACCTGATAGTGTGGCCGAGTGCCGGGCAAGGTAGGGAACTACTCTTTCACCAGGTGCCAACAGGAGGTTGTGCAAACTTTTTCTGCCAGAGCAGAAAACTTGTATCTCCTTCTTCATTGATATGGCAACTGTTACTATCATTAGATTCACACACAGGTTGGTTTTTTTTTTCTTCAGTGCAGAACAGCACCTGCTGTCTTCACAGAAGGCAGCAGTTTGTTGGAGGTAGAAATGCTAATTTGCTGCTTTCAGCGCAAGTGTGGCACAGGAAAAGACATGCTCTTCCTGAGCAGCTTTGTTTATTCTGGGATTTCTGCCACCTGTCATGCTATGTCCCCACTGTTGTAGATCCCCTGTCTGTCATACCTGCATTGTATTCCGAGCACAGAATCTAGAGCAGTAGTATGGCTCTAGCAAAACTGCGGTATGGCCATGGCAAAACTAATTTTTTTCTTAGAAGGGTCCTGTGCAGTCTGTTGAATTGGTGACTTCCTGCTCACCACCACTGAGGGTATAAACGCACTCTCTTCCTTGTATGTGGTAGTTGTGCTACACTGAGCCTGGTAAGGGAATTGTTTTCCTTGCTGTGGACTATGGAGACTTCCAGTTCAACCAAATGCACAGTGCCAAGGAGTCCAACCACAGTCCCAGGAGCCGTGTTAATTACTCATTTAATTCACGGGTAGAAAGGTCCAACAGTGAATTATTATGGTATCCAAATTCTAGTTTTCCAGTTGAAAAGGTAAGTGGGACCATGGGACTGTGTCAACAATTACCTTAAGAAAGGAAAAAAACCTGGACTGTTCAACAGATGTCCTGACTATCCCCTTTTGGGAGAGAGCAATCCTTCCGCTTCTCTTTAGCAGGCTCTGACTATTTGTTCATGCTTCTCTGGGGGCTTATTTAGTGGTTCTGGAAATATTTTAAAAGACATTTAAAAGGAGTTGACAAATGTTTGACCTGTTTCAGTGTCCATGAGCTGAGTTAAATTATGATGGTATCCTTTACGTGCAACCCAGAGGCCTGGAGTTGAAAGCTGGGGAAGACTGTAGGAATGTTAAACCCATTTCAGTGACAGTATCCAACATATGGTTTATCTGGTTGAACCATAGGAGTGAGGAAGTAGTGGAGTTATGTGGAGGTTTTGGGTACGACCAAACCTTTCCAATAAATATCCTGTAGCGGCCACTGGGTTCCTGGTGTTTCAAATGTCATCTTCCCAGCCACCTGAATCTCTCTGCTTGCAGTTTCCAGAAGGGAAGAGAGGCACTATCTCTACATATAGGGGAAAAATATGATGCTACTGCATCAGGTACTCTTTTTTTCTATAATACTACCCCACTTGTTTACAAGTATATATATATATATATATATATATATATATATATACACATATATATATAAAAAATACCTCAACCAAAAATGATTACTGATTAGGTGTTTGATGTGCTTTGTCCTTGGCATTCTTGGTTGGAAATCTCTCTTTTTTTGTGGCACCATATGTAACTAGTGCCAAACTCTCTTCTCTTACCTGGCAGATTTGTTTATCTACCTCTTGACCTGTTAATCTCACTGGTCCTAGGTAATCTTTGGGTTTGTGTTATGCTGGCTCCTTAAATCATTTTGTTTTTCCTCCTCAGCTATTCTGGCAGGCACCATTATCTACATGTATGTACCTCTGTGTCTGAAACCTCTGTCCTTTCTTCACTGTCTTGTCTGCTCTGTTTTGACTTCATCTTTTGGTTTTTCTAGCCAAGAATGTTCCTGTGTCTCCTGTTTCCTGTCTGTTTTCACACATAACTTCACGTCAGTTATAGCTACCACTCACTGATGAACTCAGGGGCATCATGAATAGCCAGGAAGCAGGTCTTACTTGAATTGGTGGATTTCCACAGGAGAATGTCACCATTCCTGTCCAGCTGAGGTTTCTTGACCTATTTAACTTACTGGAGGGGGAAAAAAATCTAGTGTATAGTTAAATTAAGCCCATCTTTGCCTGCTTTGTCTTTATTTGCCTTAGTTTCTAAATCTCTTCTGTGTAAGTGAAAGAAGGAACATTGTGTTAGTCAAAGCCTGAGACAGACTGCAGTTGCTCCTTATAGGAACCCAAGTTAAAATTGCTCAAATATTACTACCTGCAGTTAATGTCATAAAATTATACTTAAACATCTAAGTCTCTGGATTTTTTGGAAGATTTGAGCAGTTGCAACTCCAGGTGCAGGAGATGTGTTATGAAATCATCTCAGGAAATCAGAGCACTTTTATTTAAGCCTCTAAATAAGAACTAGGGGTTTTATATTTTACACTTTCAGGTGTTATGAATGGTACCTGCTGTGTGTAGGTTTCAATCTGTGTTAATACCAGGGAAAAAAGTCACCTCTTACTACCATCTTCTGTCCTCCTCGGAACAAAACCAGAGAATGTTTGCCATGTCTGAATTGTCTTAGTGTGTTATTTCACATCTTTGTTTCTTCCCAACAAGGAGAACTGTGACTGAAAAAAGTGAAATGCTGCAAGATCAACTTCAGCACTAGGCTGCTAATTAATCAGTGTCTAAGTTTCACTTTGTTTAGGAGAGGATCAGAAGATTATTATCTGTGACGGACCTAATCTGTGAGCAATTCATATATGCCCTCAAAATTAAAAGTTCCCTTTTTCCTCTTGGGGACATTGAGCAGTAGCTTTTCTGAGATGTGCACTTTTTCTCCCTACTACTTGAAGTACAGATCTCTAACATGAAAAATATTTTTGTCTTTTTTTTTTTTTTCTCCCCGCTGCTTCAGCTGTAACAACACTGGATGTTTGCTTGGCTTGGGTGGGAAGGTGGAAAATTCTTCCAAAATTTAGAAACAGAGAGCTTTCTGATGTGTGCAGTAATCTTAAGGCAGTAAATTCTTTTTATTTGATTTTAAATGCATAATTTAGTATACAATATAAAAATGTATCCAAGGGGGAAATGAATTTTTTTTAATAACATGCTTCCCAAGGCTAGTGGCAAATGTGTGTGTTGATGGCAAAGGGAGGGGATAAATTTATATCCTAAAGGCATGACTTGTGGTTTTGAATAAAGTTGAGATTGGTGCTGCTGTTGGCTTAGTTTCTTCGAGGCAGAGATGGGTTATGCTGTTCACTGGGAATTCAAACACAGGCAAATAGGGTTCACTTAAAAGGCTTTGATGCAGGGGTTTACTCCACAGTTTACACTGCAGAAGTTATTGACTTCTCTGCAGCCCAGAAAGAAAATTTGTAGATTGGAGAGAACTTTTCTCTTGTCAAGAAAATTTTGTGGTCCTGTTTTGCCACCCTTATGCACATGAGGCACCCCTCTAGCACCAGTGAGGTTCACAGCACACTTTGGGGTCATATAAGGGGGACAGTTGTTTTGTTTTCAGTCTGTTGCTACACAAACAGTGTTTACTAGACCCTGATTCATATGGCAATGATAATCACTATTCTTCAGCATTAAACAGACTTATTAAGAAAAAAGAATGTAAGTATTAGTTTAAAACTGTGCTTGTACATCTTTCTCTGGGGCATGAATTGTTTGTATTCTATCTGGCTGCCGGCAAGAGTTTTAAAGAGCATGTTGATTTTTGCGCCCTTTGGATCAATTAAAACATATGATTACAAGTGTTTGCTTCCATTTTTATAGATACATTTTTAAACTCATTATGCAAACTGAGATAATCACATTGATTTCAATTTAAGATTTATTTATGCTCATTTAATCAGAATCAGCAAAGGAAGTCTTAATTTGAAAGCACATTCATAATACATTTGACCTACATGTCTTCCATTCATAATGGATTATAAAGAAGTCCACTAAATAGCCTTGGTTGCCTGAACTTAAAAATCTGAAATCTAGATATATCTACAAAGTGCATGTGCTTCCTTCTAGTGTCATTCCTTTTTCTTACTTTTCTGATTGTTTGTATGCCATATAGTTAATGCATTTTTCAGTGAAATAAATATAGTTTTAAAACTTACTGTTTGTATATATGGAACAAAAAAGAACTTTAGTCACTTTACCTCTCTTGTGCATGTAAGAGAGAGAAAAATGACTGAAGTTGGTTTCTATAGTGCAGTGCACCTTAAATCCAGAGCAGCTTGCCGTTCTGGAGAGGTTGGCAATCTGTAGCGCATCTTTGTGTGCTGTCTCCAGCATGCACTGTAGTCAGGGATAATTGCAGCCTGTGTGAATTTGCTCAGAACAGAATTGTATAATGGTATGGCTCTTTCCAAGATGACTTAAATACAGCTGCTTCTGGCATTATTGGTCCTATTTCAGAATGCAAGATGTAAAATGTAATGAACAAATGATGAAGATAGGGCCTGCCCCCAGGGAAATGGGGCTGGAGAGCTAGTGGAACCATGTCTGGTGTAAAGGTGATTTCCCCAGTGGTTAAGGCCCACAGAGACACAGGGAGAATGAGCTGCGAGTCATGCTGCCTTCTAGCTACTCTAGTCTCATAGGAGGCCACTGCAGCTAGCTCAGGGTGTGGCATTGCCTGGGGGACTCCAGCTTGCTTTAGGGACAGCTTCAGTCAGGTGAGGTGCTGGGCAAGTGGAGCTGCCTCCTGCCGTCCAGCTGCCTTTGGCTGGTGTCAAACCCAGCCCACCAGCATGGGATTTGCAGCTGGCCTGCCCTTCCTTAGCTTCCTGCACTCTACGGCATGAGTGCCTGTGCCTCTTAATGCAAAGTGAATTAATCCATGGACTGTTCTGTAATGTTAGAGCTAACTATTGGTCCACCTGTGAAACATGGGTAAGGTTTTCATTCCTCCCCTTTTGCATTATTGGACTTTCTTATGTGTTTTGCAATATTGCTCCGGTGGTATTACAAACCAAATGCCAGGTGTGCAACTTCAAATTGTGGTGCCTGGGTAGCCTGATATTGCAAATACCAACTTATAAGAATTACATGAAAATAAGGATTAAGTTGTTTTCATTGGTTTGTGAAATGGCTCTTTTCCAAGCAGGTCTTCTCTTGAAAATAACATATAAAATGTGATTTGGTCTAATCCTGTCTGTGTAGTGCTCTCTGAGCTTTCCAAGTCAGCCACAGCAGGTGAGGGGGAAGCAGAGCACCTGGTTGTAAAACCAGGTGTCTGAATTATTTTATTTATGACTTTGCTGTTTTGTTCTGTGATGTCAGTTGATTGGTTTATATTGAGCTGTAATGAAATTTTATAGCCTAAATGCTCTAAACTGTGCATCAGATGATGTACTTCAGTCAAATAAGGCACCACCAGTCTTGTTCTGCCCCTGGTGCCTTGTGGGAATCTCATCAGATGCTGCCATGTAAATGCTCCTCATTCATGCCCAGCAGAGGGTGATGGTGGACAGTAGGTTGTAAATCTGTGTTGTAGCACCTCACACAATTATCTGCAGCCATTCCTCAGGTTTTCATCATTTTAATCCATCCTTTAGAGCTATTACTTAAATGATATAGACATGGGTGATATAATTAGAATGTGCTGTATCTGCCATTAATTTATAACATATGATAGGCTTATAGATGTCATAAAAATGTATCTTGAGAATGCTGTGAACTCTGTTTAACCCTGATGTTTCACAAAAGTTTGATTTTTTGGCCGAAGTATTTCATCACTGTAACAAGGTCTTTCTTTCTGCTAGAAAATATGCTTAAAATGAAAATTAAATTTTCTCTCCAAGCTTGATATTCCGGAATTGTTGTATGCAAAGAAATAACATGTTGTTACTTCAAGCATCAATGCGGCTATCCTGGCCTGTATTTGAGTTCTACTAGATCCAGGGATCCTTCAAATTTAGGGACAGGAAATTAATTGGTAAGATGAAAGTTAAATTTGTGCCTCTTGACCACATCCGTGTTTTCCATAATATTGTCACTGAAAGCTGTATGTTACATGAAATACTGTCCATTTGTGTATTTGTCTCCCTCTTGTGGCTAAACAATTTTTTAGTCCTTTTATTTGGAAATAGCTGGTTTTATTCTTTAGCTGAGATTACTGAAGTGATTTTTCTATACCTTCTTGTTTCTCATGGATATTTTTCTCACATGCTTTCAACTGCTGTGTGCACCAAACTGCCCACAATAGTGGCCATCTTCTTATTTACTACCTAGAATCTGATGTTCTCTAAAAAATAAAATATCCATTCAAGAGTTGCTGGTTTCCAAAGAGAACTGTATTTACTTTTAGAATATTACACGAACCCACTTTCATCTGGTGACCCAAAATGCCAACTAGTAAACTGAAAGAATAAACTAGGTACTTCTGTATGTGCTTTGTGAGAAGGGAACAGCTGAGTTTTGGAAGTGTCAAGAATTTGGTAGGTTGCACTGTTGGGCAAGGATGGCTGCATTAATATGGCTCTTAAACAGAGTGAAGTAAGTTTGGGAGTAAAACAAGTAGGAGTTTGCCATCTCTGCTCCTACAGACTGTGTAAAGACTTCTTTTTGAGCTTCCAGAAAAAAGATTTTGTGACACATTTCTAAATTGAAAGGCCAGTAAAGCTGTCAGGTCCTTGAGAACAGAATAAGGTAACCTGAGTGAAGAAAGATTTTTTTTTTTTTAAAAGATCCTTTCCTATAGGTTTTCAGTGAAATCAGACAGAGGATATGATTGCATATCGGACAAAATAATTTTGTCTTAAAAATGCTATGATGTCTTGCAGAACAATCCCTAGCTGAAAGACATCTAGGGTTTTAATATGTAGCACTTTAATTTAGTCATGCACACAAAGTTAGTTTTCTCTTAGGTGCTGTAACTCCGCCTTGCAGTTGCTCTTGAGCAATTCTATGATATAGGTGTCCTGCTTTGTGCTTCACTTCACACCACAATTGTTGGTGGCAGGTCTTGAACTTCTGGCATAGACAATGTTATTTGTATTTGAAGGGTTAGAGGTGAATTGGAGAAACTGTCTGTTTCAGGCCATTTGCAGCCAATGGTTTTGAGAGACTAATGCCAAAACTCCAGATTTTCTGCAGTCAAAGATGGAAACAATTCAGGACCTTTTGGGTGCTACCTGTGATGACTGGGAGAGCCAGGTGAAAGGACTTTTTTTTTTTTGCCAAAGCTGAAATGACTTTTCTACACTGTTAAAAGCAGTTCCTAGCTTCTACACCTTGAAGTTAATATGTTTGTCCTGAAAAAAGAGGTGTCTCAGTGTGCCTGAGGAGGTTGTCAGCTCAGCGTTAAGCCACAGCCATCAGAGGTGAGGCTCACATCACACGTTACTGAGCCTCCTCTCCAGTACAGCATTATGTACCTAAGCTCTCCCCCGCTGGCTGCCATGCCCGTGTTTTCACTAGTTGTGCAGTCAGGTACTTGAATGCATTGAGATTATACTTAGATCCTAGGCTTTGGAGAGAAAATTGGATCCAGTTCCAGCTGCAGGTGGCTCTTGTGTAAGTGAGGAACTGTACCAACCCTCAGACAACTGAACACCTGAACACCTCCCTGCCTTGCACCAGTAAATTCCTGGCAATGAAGTTCTCATTTCATTTAGTGAAATAGCTCATATCTCTGCAGTTATCATGTTGTGCTGCTAGACTACTCTGGTTTTCCCCTCTACTCCTCAGTTCCTTTCAAACTGCAATATTATTCAAGCTCTAAAACAGGAGACAAGACATTTAACAAAAAAATCTCGTTTTATTTATCCTCCTATCAAATTCCCCTAAATCAGACTGTGGTGGAAGCACCCCAACCTTTTACAGTACTTGCTCTGTAGGATAGGGAGGAGGCAAACTCCAGCTCTAAATCTTCCTGGTGCCACCCTTGATGATAGGGAGAACAGGGTGCCAAAGTCTATTATGTGCTGAAAGGCCCCTAAGTGTTATTGTAAAGGGCTTTTGCAAACCCACCATACATTTTCATCTGAAGATTTTTAGGCTTGCACTGCATGGGAAAAAAAACTGCTGGAGTATTTGTAGTGTGTATCTGCCATATTTTATAGTAAAGAGTTCTTTCTGAGCAGCTCTCTTTTTTAATTATATCTTAAAATGGTATTAAATGTTGGCTCTCTTCATGCCAATTGCTGTTTGGTTGTAGTCACTGCAAGAGCTCTTGCTTGTTGGTACATCAATTTTATTTTCATCGATGCTTTGCTTTTATGTTTGGACGGGAATTTGAAAGCATATAGGCTGAAGCAGAAAATATTGCTGAGGCACACAGAATGATAAATTTCCTTTCTGATACAGGAGAGTCTAAGGAGGAATATATGTTTTGTTCCTTTTAAAAAGTTTTCCTTGCTAGATGATGTTTTGAAGCAGGAGGGGGGAACAAATTTTTACTTTTATGTGTTGAGGAGAGGAGGGTGTATGTGTGGGTTTGTTTTTTCTGCCTCTTACAGTCTACCTTAAAGTGGATATTTTATTACCTGCTTCTCCTGACTTACGTGTATTGGTAATTGAAGGAGAGTGCTGAACTGCTGGCCTAGTGCATTATTTGTGTTTTCTGAGTCTCCGGCATCTTGAAGGAGGTGATTATCCCAACAGCTGCCTCTTGGGAAATGCAAGGGGAGAGGGGAAATTGCCTAGTTGGGTAGATGGGCTCACCTCTGAAAGGTCATGAAGAGAACAAAATGCTGATGTATTGATACCTTGTGGACCCCTTCTTCCTAGCTTGACACAAAAGGGAGCTTTAAATTGAAAGAAGACTGTGCCACTGCAGAAAGTAGTTCACGTGCATTTCTGATCTTCTTGCCAGCCAGCCAACATTCACTTCTATAAATTACTTTTTTTTTTTTTTTATGTAACTCCTTTTCATTCTTTCTACAGATGTGCAAGAGGGAATGTCATTTACTGTAATCAGCTTATCTTGCTTAACCTTTAGGATGTTAATTTTGCAATATTAAATCTGAATATTGTACTAGGATCGTTCTTACTGGTGACTTTTTGGCTGCTTGACTAACGCAGATATCACAAAAGCTGCACTGCAGCCCTGTAACACAGAGATGATAGCTTCTAGTGGGGATAATACCAGAGCTAATACATTTCGTGGTATATTTGGTGTTTCTGAGAGTGCCCTTCACAACATATTCAGTAATTTGCAGCCCACTATCATCTGCTTGTTTTTCAGCTTGAATTATGAACTCAGAATATGCCTTCAGTCACAGAAACATCTTGGATTTTTTTTTTTTTAAGGTGTAGAATTTAGAGATTTTTACTTCTTTTTGAGTCTGGACCATTATGTTTGTACTGAATTTAAGCAGGCTTGGTATGTGCTCTGTAATAAAATCTGCATCAAGACTTAGATCTTTTACTTGCAGGAGTCAAATTTTTGTTATTTTAGTCAACTGTTTTAATTTACACTTGTATTCTACCCTCTCTTGTCCCACTCAGGTGTGTGCCTATACCTTCATTTTGTTCAAGTGCTTTGTTCTCTTGCCACCTCCTGTGTGTTTGATTGCACTCTACTACACTTTCAGGAGGAGGTATGACCCCACTTAAGATGCTTCAACAGCCTGGTAGGCAGAACAGTCTCCTCTGAGTATGGTGTGGGTTTGAGCCCTGGGCTCTGACTTCACTGGTGAGTGCTTTAGCTACAGGGCTATTGTATAAGTAGCTCTTCCAGGTGTTTGTGCTCAGGGTAGAAGCAAAGTGATGCCCAAGAACTTTAGAGGTGAGATGATTTCTTTTCTCCCTGGACCCCTGCTTCCCTTAAAACACACACCTGGGCTTTGTAATAGAGTGAAGTTGCAGGCCATTATCAGATTCAGGATGTGCATGAGTGTTTCACCTTGTGCTTTGGTCCTCAACCCTGAGACTTTGCTCCTCAAAGTTAAATGACAGTCCCCTTGAAACTGAGAGCTCAAATATCTGAGTAAAAAAAATACAGGGGAAGGAAGGTGAAGGGAGGAAGAGATATGTCTTTTAAAAGGACATGATATTCCTGTTTATTCAGAGAGAGGCATGCATGTAGTCAAGATGTAGAGAAAACAATTTCCATATTATCAAGGGGCAGCCTCTAAAACGCAACATTCAGGAATAATTACAAAGTTCAATGTCAGCTGTAGGGAGAACTTATTTTGACAAGCCATGTGTTTAAAGCAATGTAGATTAAACTTTTTTTCTTCCTCATGTATAACTGAAGACATTTTAGAAAGGGGGAGCAGGGATGTGTGAAGTATGGTGGACTATAAAGCATCTTGGGATTTCAGTAATTTATGATGAAAACAAATGTGATTGATGGAGTTACATGTCAGCTGTAAGAAAGACCCTAAAATACCTACTTTAATTTGCTTGGAGACAGCCAGCTACAATGCACCTTGATCACATCTTGATAGCAGGTGGCCAAGAGTGAAGAAAATAGAAAGCTTTTTTTCCCCTCTTCTGAACAGCCCCCATTTATTCACAAATTTGTGCCTGGAACAGCTTTCATGTAAATAATTTCAGTATTTATTTCAGTTTGGGTTGATTAACAAGTTTACTGATTTAAAGGGCACACTTGACATTTAGCTGCAAAAAGGAGAAGCATGTTAAGTGCTGGTTGCTTGTTCCCATTACCCCTCAGGAACACTATAGGGATCTTGATGCTTTTTAGTGAAGTCAGTGTTTAGTGGGGGCTGTTTCCAGCAGAGAATGTTGTCTGGACTCTCAACTGAGCAACTGTGTAAGATAATTTGTTCTGTACATCTAATTCTAATAGAATCAACGGAGCTGTATATTATACAGTAGTGTAGAATTTGTCCAGTTTGATACATGCAGTTACTTCTGCCCATCTTACATAAAAGCAGATTAAACATTTCCCAGAGTGCAGTAGATTGCTGTGAAACAGTACAGGTGGGAAAGATGCTTTGAGGAAAAAGGAACCTTATTTTCTCCTTTAAATGCCTCCAAATTAAAGGAATACATTTCTACCTGTCATAAATGAAACCCAAAATCCTCTTGACTTTATTTAAACATAACGTAAAACATAAAGCTTTCAGGATTCCGTCTCTGGTTTCTTGATACAGTTTACTTAATGTCACCAAGTATTGGTGCTGCTTACACAGTGCAATTTAGATTGTAACATTTTTGCAAATAAATTTAATTGTGAGAAGTGGAAAAGTTTAAGAGAATTTGTGGGCATATGGTAGAACAGAGAAATCTAAAAAGTATTTAATTAGGATTTACAAGGGCTTCAGTGTCAAATATCTCCTTTGTATTGATATTTTCTAGGTGTTAAATACTTCTCTAAAATAAGTACATTGCGGCTGATGTGTATAATAGTGGACTTGGTGCAAGCTTGCATTGGCAGAGAAGTTTTTCCTTTTATCCGTTGGCACTTTTTAACATTTGTGCTAATGTGTGAATTTTTGTGGCTAACAGTTGAAAATTTTTGGGAAGAAAACCACTTTGTCAGGTAATGAATTATTTTCCATTTCTGAAATAAAAAGGATATTTGAAAACTGTCATCCCTCTTCTCTCAGCTGTGAACCTCCACACAACAGTGGGGTATCGTTAAAGCAGCATCAGTGCTTGGGCCTTCTGCAGCCAGGTGCCACTGACACCACAGAGCAGCAGCAATGCCTGCAGACTGCATTGATCCCTGTACTCAGTGTTAATGTCTCTCACAAGTCCAGGATGCTGTCCCAGCTTCTGGAGTCTGTCCTACGTGTACCACAATGGAGATGAGCTGTGTGAGGAAACGGGATTCCTTTATCTTAATAGCTTCCTTTGTGTGTTGTTATTATGGCATTACAATCTGTTTACAATTATAAAGTGTCATTTTTCCTCTTTAAGACCCCACTTTATATAGTGTGTAGGGGTGAGTGTGCAGTATGGTATAATTCAATTTGTAGAAGTAGCTGTAAAACTGGTGTGTCCTGTCTCCAAGTGCTGATATAGAAACCTAAATAATGGTCTCCTGTGCCTTGCTCTGGGTTTTGGATTTTTTTTTCATGTTGTAAAGGTGTTAGCTATAAATCAGTAAGAACTATGGAAGCCAAAAGTGCTCTACTGATTTACAGATAACTGCTTGCCAGGGCAAACTGGAAAGTAAATAGGCCTCCCAGCCTAAATCGTCACCTCCCAGCAAATTTTGACACATGTGATAAGCAGTTTCCACATGCTGCAACTCTGTTACTAACTCTACTACCAAAACTGCTTTTCTTGTATACAATTAGTATATGCACATATGCAACTAATATACACTTTGTGTACCAAATTCGATATATACATGGGAAAAAATATTCATGTCACTATAAAATAATTTACTTAATAGCTGAGTATCTATATTGACATATAGTTCATACAGGAATTGATTGTATTTCAGGCTGAAGATGCAGACATTTCAAAAGCTTTCTAACTGTACTCTCTTTGTTACTTTTAAAATTCTCGTTGATTTATGATTTAAATATTTCTGAAATTCTGTTGAACTTACTCTCAATTTTGAATGTGATATATTAAGATTTCAGAGTTTGGTTTAAAAGATTTGAGGGTAAAATGAGTGATGGAGAAGCAACCCTGCCATTGATTTGATGTTTGACCTTTCACTTTTTTGCACTCAAGTATTGTAAAATGTGATATGGAACCTTGTCCATAGGTGTCCGATGGCTCTGACATAAAATGTGACAAAGCTGAAGTATCCTTATCTGTGTACTAGTTTTTATATATTTACACATTTATTTGCTGTAACCTCCTTCTGAATGGTATTCTTTCTGAAGTCATATATACTCTTGATTTTAAATTTTCTTTCTTATTTTGTGGTTTCAGATGTCTTTGTTTTTATTTGTTACTCTGTATTAGCTTTTACTCATTATAAATAACAAATAGCATGCCAGTTCTCATTCCATCCCAAAAGGTTTCTGCTCTGGGAAGTATTTCACCACAAAGATACTATGCAAACTAGGAAAGATGATTTGTAATGAAGGTGGAGTGTAATTGCTGGAGACTCAAACTGACATTTAAGGCACACTAACATATCAGCAGATGTGGCTCTAAATGAGTGACTTGAAGTATAAGGCAATATATTTTCAGGAAAGTATGGGGGACTGTGATTAGTGATGGGCTTTCAATTAGTGGATGTTCCAGACAAGCCTGTTGTTATTATTGTGTGTCTAGCTGGATACAGTTTCAGGCCATTGCTGCTGCATCACACCTTTCTTAAGAAGAAATTTAAATTATTGTCTCTTTTGTGATTGCTCTTTCGAAAGATCTGCCTGGATTGTGGCTTTGCTCAAGTGGAGAGTTTCAAGCACTATTTTTGTGGTGCCCCTGTAGATAACCGCGAAGGCAGGATGCAGACTTGGTGTGAGTTGAGGGTTTGTGAGGCCGGATGAGCCTGTCTCCCACGTTTGCAGCTTATCCATACAAAAAGTGCCTGCAAGGTCCTGGAAACCTATGTCAGGATTATTTAACACAGAGAATGACCATAATGAACAGTCGAAAACCAAGAATGGGATCAAGCCAAATGTAATGATATTTGGAAAGGGTACACAGTTTAAAATTGTGTATCATATCAAAGTTTCCATCCTGGTTCTGGGACAATAGGGCTGTGTTGCAGTCCCTGCCATCCATTAATCTTTTTGTCTTTCCTGAAAGGAAATTTGCACTTAAACCACCCATGACTAGAGGTAAACTTACAATTCAGCCCATGGCTCTGTCGGTGTGGCTATGGCACTGTGCATTTATTCACTGACTACAGCTAGCCAACCATGTCCTGCTGGGGTGCTGCAGTCCCTCCAGCTGCCTGTGATTTAAATTTACTCAACATGAAAGTAAAAATACTCAAGAAATATCTTCAGAGTATAAAATAGATTACTTTCACCACAGAAGATCTAGCCCTTCTTAGTGTGTGTCTCACATCTGTGCCTGTGTCTAGTCACAACAATTGTATGTTTTATAGAGTGAATTATTTATCCACAGATTGTGTTTTCAATATAAATATTTCTGTTTCTTATCCAGCTCCACTGTTGTTTGTGGTCTACTGTTCTTTGTGATGCCACTTGGCCGAAGATGTTTTGTTCACTATACAACTTCACGTGGAACAGATGAATGGACCACATCTATGACAAGTCAGTTGGTGTGTTTGTGGGAGCACTCATGTAAAGAGATGCTTTGTACAATAATTGGAAGTAGGACTAACAGATGTGAGGCCGTGTCTCCGGCACGGATGGCATTTAGCTTCCTGCTAAGTTAATTTTCTGTCTGTCTAAAGGTCTTGAGCTATTCCTTTTTGTCCTATTGTTTTTCCCTTCTCTATCGTTCCTCTTCCTCTCATTTAGTTGCTGAGTTAAATTAAGGAGTAGCTATCAAAGTCATTTGTGTTTCCCTTCCAGAGTCCCTTCTATTAGCATCTCCCATGCCCTACAAATGTAATCTGATGTTGCTTATTGGTGTGTACTTCCATGCACTCTCTCCCTCTGGGACTTGTTTTTTTATCTTTTCTATACTTAATGCACCTACAGCATTTGCTTTACCAGGGAAATCCATCTTCCACACTCACTTGTACCCTCGGAGGATAAGGGGTGGGATAGTGGTCATGCTTATGTGTCCTTGTAACACAGACTTCACCTTTCTCTTAAATTCTTCCTGGTACTGAAGATACATTTTATATTGGCAGCATTTAGTTCTCCTACCAGTGTCTCTCTCAAGAATTCCTTTTTTTGAAGTTTAGTTATGTTCACATGCCATCGCTGTAGGTGGGTATGGCATGCATATACTTTGGTTTCTCTTCCTCTCTTCTTTGCTGCTTCTTGGTTTCATTCTACAGCTCCCTCCTGACTCTTACTGCCACCTTTCTCCTAGGTCGTACTACCTTGTCTCTCCCTCTGGATTTCATTTGTATTCTAGGGTTTCCAAAGGCAGGAGAAGTAACTGCTTAGTGATGTTAATAATGCCATAAGAAGGACAAATATCCTGGTGTGTAGGAGGAGGGAGGAGTTTAAAGCTGCCCTCCTATAGGAAAGGCAGCTGGTATAAGAAGATGCATGCTGTATGTCTGTTCAGTCCTGTGTGATGCTATAGACTTTAGCTCGTACTTAAGCCTAACTCGGCTCCTTTTCTGTTTAAATGTCTTATTGTCACCACCAAGACAAATTTTTAGACCTGACAGCAGTTACCAGCTCTGCAGTCCTCTTAAACCCTTGTTTAGCTTTTCATAGACAGCATCTCCATAAGATTTCTGCAGTTCTGGCATTGAATCAATACTTTTTATGAGTGCTCCCATTCCAGATGGATCCACTGAAGGCAAATGCTTCTTGAGATTTAAGATTATTACTCTTGAATATCAGGTGCTACTTGTACCTGAACAGAAAGGATTGCTCTTTGTTTTCTCATTTACATATAGTTCAATCTGGGGTAGGTTAGTTTATCTCACATTAAAACTATTCAGTGAAATCAATGTGCAGATTGCAAACATCTGTGTCCCTGACAACAGCACACTGGTGTATCTTTCCTTGGATTGATGGCGTCCTGAGGGCAGGAGAAAATGATGTTTATGATATAAACTAAACAACAGCCTTTGAAGTGATGGTTCAGAAAGTACTGCAGGAAAAAGAAGAGGGAAGAAGCCCCAAGTGTAGTATATTAAAAGAATCTGGGGTTTTCAGAAAGCATAGTTGCTACCCTGCCCCTTCACTCATCAATAATTACAGTATTTTCTTCTCTGCAAGATTAAGTGCCCCCCAGTAAAAGAAGAGTCAGATCACAAATGTAAGCCCACCCTTGTCCTTGCTTTATGGCTGCCTGCTATGCCAGTAAAGTCAGACAACTGTGTATTAAGAAACACATCGGTAATCCTGAGATCAGGGCCCCTTTTTGCATAGCAAGTTTTAGCAGGTCCTAATCTGGAATATAAAATATGGCAACCTTTGAAATGCCTTGTAAATCATTACACAAAAATGCAACATTCTTGTGATGGAAGATGGTGTATTTTGCCTCATGCTGACTTGCAAGGGACTACTTCGTCTGTTAGGTATGCTACAACCAACTCTTTTTTTTTTCTTTTTTTTCATAATATATGTATTTTATGGTGAAATTTGATACACAACAGATCTGGGCTAAATGCGCTTGAGCTATGCCTTACATGTACTGGTATGTGAGTGTGGTACATGGGCCTTGAGATATGAGAATAAAGCATCTCCCTTCTCTGATTTTAGATTACTTTTATTTTGAAAAAAAGAGATGCATTTTGCATCAATATTTGATTTTTCACAGTGACGTGTCACTATAATTTTCCTTAACAACAATGTAAGGATGCAGATTTCTCTCTTGGTGGGTTGCCCTATGCGCAGAGTTGCTTCCTAATGTTATCCTGTCTTTAATCTGCCAGCCCTGATGGGGAAACATCACGTTCCTTTTATCTGTCAGAATGAAATCCTCTTCTCTGAAGAGCTCCTGGATTTCAATTTTAGAAGAAAAGATAAAAGCAAAAACAAAGTGGGGGTAGTAATTCAGACCTTTTCTGGCTAGGATTATCGATTACCCAGTCAAATATTAGATAAGATAGTTTGACTTTTGTCATTGAGATGGCATTGCCAAAGCCATTGGTATCAAAATAATTTCTTTTAAGTGCCAGAACTGTAGTGGATGAAAGAATTTCCTCCAATAATATTCTACCTCTGGTTATTCTATACTCTAATTTTCATTTCATATGTATCAGTATGCTAGCATAGCCGTGTGACAGCATACTTACATTCCCCAGGAATGGTGTGCATCCCTTGTTTTGAAAAGGAAACACACATCAGTGCTTTCAAGTGTATTGTAAACATCAGAAAACTGGAACCATTTAATTTAATTCCTCCAGTACGTCTGGAAAGGTAAATAGTAAAAAGAATTATAGTGTTCTGTGTTATTTTATGCCAAATTACTATAGTTCTGTAATAAATTAGGTCTGTGGATACAAACTCCAAGCATGTGCAATTTGAACGTTCTTCCAAATACGCTTGCAAAGATTCTTCTTCACTTTGGAGATACAGTGTCAGCATCTGAAAAGGCTCTCTATAAGTAACTGGATTCTGAAATCACTTCAGCTGGTTATTGCACTTGCTCTATTTGAGGTGGTGTACTTCCTTCAGCTAGTAAAATTTCTCTCCCACCCCTCCTTGTCCAATACTGCCGTTGGTCTTTGTTTTGCTGGAGTGTGGAGGCATACACTTGGTGAGTTTGTCATGCTTTGTATTTTTATCATCTGCTCAGTTTACCATACAAAATTAAAGGTGCTACTCACACAATCAACATGTGCTCTCATCAATAAACCTTTGGGTGAAGTGATGTCTAGAGACAGTGGGATTTGGATGTTTATAATTGGAAGCAGAGTCAGCTCCTTGACTTGGTATAACTTGCGGTGACTCCATGTCAGATACAGTTAGTATGGACTTTATGTAGAGATCCAGCATGTGTGCAGGCCCTCTAATTAAAAATTCTTCCTAGACTCATACAAGTAGAAGCCAAATTTGGCTGTGACTTGTGCAACCATGTAAATAAAAACCAAAGATGTGGCTAACATTCTGGAGGGCAACATAGCATGCTTTATTTTGAAGCTGTGAAATCCAGCCTCGCATCTGACATTTGTTACTGCTGGGATGAGAACACTCTGTTCAGGACACATGTGCAGCCACAGCTCAGGAATACCACATGCATGCTGGGGGCTAGATCCCACTGGGTTTTACACTCGTCCTACTGAAGAGTGAGCATCTTTCACTTCTTCTAGTATTTGCAAAAGCTAAGTCCACTCAGCATCTTGCTGCTTCAGGCCTTGCATTCCCCTCTGGTGTTGCAAAATGTGAGAGGGATGGAGATTTCAGGTAGTAAATGTCTCATTTACAAGCCGCCCCCTCCCCCACTTTTATCTCCCAGTCTTATTTCTATTTTACATTGATTCTGCATTAAAAAACCTAATCAGACCCCAAAAATTGGGAAGATTTTGGTACCTGCTGTTCTGAAATATGACTATCTTGTATTGAATTTTATAGGATTTCTTCTTTGGGATTGCATCCCATGCCCAGCCGTTAAACTATATTGGTTTGTTGGTGGTTTTTTTTTGTTTGTTTTTGTTGTGGTTTTTTTGTTTGTTTGTTTTTTTCTTTTTGATCATTCAAGGCACAAATTCTGAAAATTTGTTTTTGCCTTTGCAGTCTGGGAGCATTATACCAGGGTAAAACGTCGTTTTTGCCTAGGCAGAACTAGAAAACGCATCTCAGTCACAATATCTAACAGGTTATGTTTGTATGGCTCTCTTTTCTTATGCATTCTATCCCTTTCTGAACCTCTGTTACCAAAACAGAAGCAAGGGTGTAAATAAAGTTTTTATTCCCATCTTTGACAGCCACTTAGCAAACAATAGCTGGAGACTCTGAGCTCCACTGTTTGCTGCTGCTTAGGACTTCTCGAGGACCTTTAAATTTGCTGTCTCTACTCAGGCATGCCCATTTGTCCCAGTCAATAGTGATACATCATTTCCTGTCACGTGTTCTTTTGGGCTTCTTTAACCAGCCTGTCAGGACTTTCATCTTTCTTTTAAAATGTCTTCTGGTACTGGCTTAACACAACAACAAAGAGATTTTAAGTGTAATGTGATTTGCAATGGCACTTCTGTAAAATCTCTAGAGTGGCTCCTAAAAGCCAGTCAAAAAGCATGTCCATTTTCTCACATCAGTAGTCACTTTAAATAGGATTGACTTCCTTGGAACTGTTTCAGTGGGAAGTTGGCCCCACACTAACTTATGTGGGTGCCTTATCTGTTTAGGGAAATGAGTATTTTCCCTCCACAGGATCCTATGAGACCAGCATTCAGCAGTCAAGTATGGGTAGGGCTTGAAAGGAACAATTTGTCTTTGGTTCACCTGCCATGCAAGAGTCTGTTAGGGAGAAAAACTTGTATAGCACAAATTATGCCCTTTTCAGCATCAAAAATTGTTCTGACCAACTGAAAGAGACCTTCATAAAACCAGCAGAATAATTCCCTGTAAAAAAAATTAGCCTAGATGTTTAATTCAAAATATTTTATTATTATAAAATATTATCTAAATATATTAAAAAGCTGTTTATTCACTGACATTCATTATTTCATTCATGGGGATTTTCCCCCTATGTTTGATAAGGTTTCTGTAAGAAAAATAACTGGAAACTAAGTGAAAAGTAAAAACTAATGGCTAGAAATGGTACTTATTTTTGCCGATAGGCTTCACTGTCGGTGTGAAGAGCACCCATTTTTACACAGTCTTGTTGACATCCTATTTGCAAGCCTATGGGTGCTGAAAAACCTCATCTGTACAAATACAGCACCCCATCTTGCAGTTCCTGACAAAAACACCTACTGAAAAGACCTGCCAGTTGTATATGTGGGTCAGACTTCAGTCAATATCAAGCCCTAGGATAACACAACATTATCTTTATCTGGGACTTTTCCACACTGGTGCTATTTCATTACAGGAATTTCCCTCACAGCTTGGCCAGCTGAAGATGGTTAGTAATATCTGTGCTATTTTATTCCAACGCAGACTTCTTTAGATAGTAGACACCTTAGAGATTTAATTCATTACTTTCATCAAAAATTATAATTTACTTCTTTGTTTATATGTTTTAATAACATCTTTTCATTGTTGTAATTCTTGTGATAGAAATACTTTATGAAAAGCCTTGGGTGGTTGCTCTGTACCTTTTCACTCCAGGTGCAAGGCTGTATATTTTAATAGGAAGCCTCAAGACCATCTTTCTGGTCTATGTTTTTCCATACTTCCAACACTTCATCTGTGCTGCATGCACTGCTGACCCACTTGAAGGCTTCAATAGTGATCTCTCATCAATCACTAAAAGAAACAAGATTACTGCGTCTAAAATTCAGAGTAAATCTTGTCAAAACCATTTAATCTTATCCTGCAATCTCTTCATTTTAGAGTGCTGCTTTGAAACAATGTGTTGGGAAGAATGCAGGGCAATTTCTGAAAAGTAGCTACTATAAAATATATTGGAATTATATATTGGTTCAGGGTGCTGAATGAGGAGTGGAGGCAAAATAGGAAAAGAAAGTCGGTATTTTAAGTGTGTGGCTGTTAAGAAGGTGCAGGTGTATGTGCCTGTGTTCAAGCCTGTATCTTGGTGTGTATTGTCCTGTGAGGCTTTGTCACCCACGAATAATGTCAGTGATGGATGCAGTGCTGTGGTCACAGCTGCCTCATCCCCTAACTCCTCCTTTCCTTCATCCTCTCCAGATCTATCTGCATCTAGAATAGATGCTAGATTACATCTTTAGATCTGCATCTATCGCTCACAAATATTTCAAAGGTGACTAAAATGGTTCACCGGTGTTTGTTTTCTTACAGAAACTTTCTATGTCTGACTAAATTGCTCGATAATAATAATTTCAACCAATAACAGCTGCAGTCCAGGGATCAAAATTTGTGTTATGAACTCCAGCATAATTTCCCAATGCCTTCAGACTGAGCAAATATTTCTGCAATTGCTTTACAGAAAAAACTGAAATAGAGGTAATTGAAGCAGTTTGCTTGGGGTTATCATGAAAGGAGCTTGTGGGCATGGGCAGAAATTTACCATTTCTCCCTTTTCTCAGGCACATATTGTGACTGCAAAGTTGCATATTAAGGAAATTCCCACCTGCCCTGATACATGTGTGACTGAGACTTAAATCTAATTCTCTTATTCTCTTGAACAAGCACACATTATACAAGATTAAACGTGGATGGAAACTCTTGATGCTGGCTATTGAAATTATTTGATGATGCTTAATCTATTTCAGTGGCAGGATGTAAGTGGGCACTGCACACTCAAAATGACCCAAGTCAGCCTGGAAAGCATCCCCTTGTCCCAAGGATGTTACCTTCTGGCTGGGGCTGTGCCTCTGGGCCTGTTTCTGTCAGGTGCCAACCTTTGCTAGCTATGAACTCATGGTGCTTTCTCCTCCCCATCTGCAACTCAGCTGTCTGTCTGTCTGTCCCTTGCATATTCCACTTCCATCCAGTTGGTTCTTTCACTCTCTTTCTGCTTTCCTGTTTGTTTCATCCCTGTGGATGTTCCCTCCTCCTAACTGCACATTGACACAGGAAAAGAAAACCATAAATCTATTGTGATATTTGAGGTCAATGTATGCTTTATGTTGGGGAAACTTCCAAAAGTGCCTCTTTCTGTCTTCTTTTCATCTTTATAATAAGTAGCTGGTAGAATCTGCTGCAATGGTCATAATAGATAATATCTTCTATTATCCATTGTTTCAAAGCAAAAAATTGGGTTGTTAACCTATGAAAAGTAACATTACAGTTGCCTCAATCTTTTTTAGGTATATCACTGAAGTGAGTTCTAATGAATTGATGCATTTCAAGTAATTTCAAGTAGCTGGAAAAACTACATTTATTTGAAAATGGTGAAGGTTTTTCTTTTTTTGTGCATTCCCTGAAAGCTCCAGTTTTTAAACACCAACTTAAATTACTTTGTAATGCATCTAGCATTGAATATATGTTGAAACCAGTGATACTAAAATTTAAATGCAAGATGTGCTTAATCAGCATGTAAAAATGCATGGTACTTTGTGTGAAACCCCAACTCAGTCCCTGAAGAGAAGCCTCTCCACTTTTTTTGTAAGTGGACTCCAGTTTCAGTGTTTCACTGAGGAAGTGAAATATGTATGATTGCTTTACCTCTGATTATTTGTAAACAGAGATTCAGGATGCAAAACTGTAGATTGGAAGAATCCTACATTTAATTATTTGGAGCCATTTGATCTTATCTTTTTGGGTCTGTGCCAAATTAATTTTTTCTTCTCCTACTCTGTGTATGTAACACAACATTACAACCTAAAGTTTAGCTGCTTTGTTCCTTTTTACTTCCTAACATTTATAGGGCTTTGCAAATTAAATTTGGTGATTAAAACAGGCAAGTTTCTTTAACACAAATTATGGCCTATCTTAGAATGCATGATCTGTTTCATAGCCATTACTGTGACTAAGTGGGTTGTGTGGCAGGAGACTCAAGACTCTGGCTTAATAAATCATTGCCCGCTTGGTCAGTTTTAGGCATGAAAGAACAAAAGCATAATATAATTTCTGGTTCAACTAGAGGATTATCAAGAAAGATTTGTGAGTTGTGTGCAACCCCCTAACCTTCTGGGAAAGAAAGTATTCTAAGACTCTCTTATCTTCCCATGAATAAATAAAACAGCCTTGCTAATTAAAACCCCTTTATTGATAACCTGCAGATTTCTTTTGTGCTCTAGCTAGAACGTGGGTACCACAAGACAAAGCTGGATACCATTGTGTAGATCTCCCAGAGGGAGGCAGGCAATGTGTCAGAGCCTGTGCTTACTTTGTGAATGGGAGGTTTTGGAAACTCTGCACAACTTCCCCATCTGGATGGTCCTGTGATACCATCTTAGTAAGAAAGCAAATAAACAACTTAGAGAAACTCTAAGAGACATTGAGCTGAGTGATCTAGAGTTTCAAAAACGTGAAATTTATATGCACAATTGAGTGGGAGTTTCTTTAGAAGTTAAATTAGGATCTTGAATGCATGCAGGGGAATGAGGATGGTTTAATCATAGACAAATGAAGTTTAACTTATTTAAATGTCACTCTATGTCTTTGTTTCTAATGGTACCATATGGTATCACCTAATAAGAGCCAAGTGCAGATGCCAGTTACATCACAGCATGATATATTATAAAGCAATCAGAGTTGAAGTGAAGATTTATGATGGAGCTCTTCTTTGTTAAAATCAAGCAAACAAAAAAGCCATCTGATCTGTTACGGTCACTGAATAGGCCTCTGTCTTAAAATTCCTGTTCCAAAAATGTTCCTTGGTTTGCATCCTCCATCCCTAGGAAGCCTCATATGAGGTTAAGAGCTGAAGGAAGGGTTCCAGAGGTTAGGCCTACTTTTGTGCTATGGCCAAAATAAAGTGGCAATGTCCTGAATGAGCTGAGGGGCTATACCCTGCTGGTGTGCAGCTGATGGAGCTGGAGTGCCTGATATCCCAATGCTTCTGGTGAGTGCATTTAGGAGCCCCATTCTGAGGTTATGACCAATTTTCTCTCCCCTATTCAGACATCTATTGCTACATGTGAAGGAGATGGAAAAGACCATTTATTAATTTAATTTTAAACCCTGTATAACTTCAGGTAGAGACTCTTGTTTTGGGCACTAGGTTTGAACATGTGACTGTGAATATTTTTGTGGAGATACTTAATCATAAAAACCCAAAAAGTGAAGGAGAATGCTTTGCCTACTTTCATGTCTGGATAGTACTATGTGGTTCTAGAAAACTTAGCCAAACTTGAAAATTAAATTGGGTGCCAATACACTTACTTCCTTATCCTGCCTCTGTATGCGTCATCATTAAAAATGAATAACTCGATCAGTAAGGTAATGGTTTTTTCCTACATTGTCTTCTCATTATTTACATCCAGAATCCACAGCTGTATTTCAGTCAGTCACAGTAACTCCCCAGAAGCTGCAAAACTGTCATTTCTTTTCCTGCTTTGTTATAGGACAGGTGGTGAAATTCACATTGTTTTTATTTTACTGTTTCAGTGGGGTTTTTTTGTTGAAGTGAGGAGAAATCAGCATAGCTCTGTTTGTTTTGTTTTTAATATCTCCAAATGATTACCAAAACCTTTAGAAATACTACAGATAAAGATACAACATTTGCACTTGTTCCTGTGTTCAGACAGAAGGCATTATAGTCAGTGTTAGTTCGCTTGAGATGGTATAAAACTCAAAAAAACCGCGGTAAAACTCTTGGTTTGAGAAATAGCTACTCGGAAAAATTTTCCAGTAAGTTTGAATTTTAGTGGTCTATTCAGCCAGTTGAAGAATTACTCTTTAGAAGAGCTAATCTGATATTATTAGAAACAATTTATCATTCAATATCAGAGCAATATCCTGCTGGAACACCAGACGGACATCAGCATTCATCTGCAAACAGGATTCAAACAGTAATTTCTGCTGTTGCCAGTTAGGGAAGCTTTAAAATGACAGTCACCAAGAATAATCTGCAGGTGAAGAAATTGCAACACATGTGCTTTCTGACTGTAATTTGACCTGTGTGCAAGCATGTAAATCTCCTATTATTCCAAAACTGAATAATCCTTGGATAAAACCAAAGCCATCAAGCGGAAATAATAGTCAGAAGTATGTAGCACTGACAGTACCCAGAGCTCGCTCTTCTTCTCTGGCTTTTGTTGCATGGCTTGCTTGAGCAAAGGGTGAAATAAAACAGTTCCATGAGAGTGTGTGAATCTTCAAGTACAACAGAATCATCTGTCCAGACTGAAAACACAGGGAAAGATGAAACAGGAAGAAGATTAGGGTTGGATGTACAGGGTCTGAGACAACACAGCAACAATGCTTTTCTCTTGCTGAAGAGAAATGTATGGGTTTGATCAGATGGGTTAAGCTCTGAACTGAAAGATTCCTAGTTCCTCCTCATGTCTGCCTTTGGAGACCAGGATATTCACAAAGTATTTTGTTACAAAAGTAAAGCAGTGCCCTGGCAAACTCATGCCATACGTGACATGAAACAGATCCTCCCAAGTGGAACACAGCATACATTTTCCTTTCAGATTTACCCCCAAAGAATTTTCATTGTTCCTAATAATTTAATCCAGGTTCCCTCCTCTCTCTGCCTGTTATTTACAGAAGTAGTTTAATGTAGAAACTCACTTGTCTACTTTCTTTTGCTGTTAAAAATTTTCAGGGAAGTGATTGGAGAAAGTTAAGCATAATTATCGTTCAGATTTTGGTCTGCCTCCTGAGACCATCCTCTCTGGGAAAATTCTCATGATGATTTTTCTGGTAACTCTCTCTGTGGAGAGAGTCTGCTGTTGTGCTTTTGTTGCCTGGCCTATCCAAGCTCTTTGTAGACAGTGGAGAAAATTTTTCCAGAGGGGAAAATTAAAGCATCTTTATGACACACCTCTTGTAAATTGCTGTATCCAGAGACTAGTCCTTTCCATTTATTATAGGTGGAATATGAAACTTGTTTTGAAGCAGGAGTGCTGTATCCCAGGAAGATGTTTTGCATAGCCAATTTTAGGTTTACCTTCTTAAAAATTGATTTAGCTGCATCTTGCCAGCTCTAGCTGGGGTTATTTCTGGGAATGAGTGTAAGTAGTCCAAAAAACCACACGGAGTTCTGTCAGGTAGGATTGCCTGTTGGAAATCTCTTAGGCTGTAAGGTGATGAGCATTTGAGAAAGTCCCTGTGGCCTATTGCAGTGAGGAACCCTTGGAACAGCTGTATCTCATGAGAAGTTGTTGATCCACAGTTAGAAGTGTTAGGTCTGTATTTCTGTGGGGCTGTACCATACTTGTGGATGAAAGGAGTCCTGCTGCCTGAAGGAGGTCCTGATTAAAGGACATATGCTTCACAGCTGAGTTGTACCTAATAATCCTGCTGAAAGCACTAGCTCACCAAGAGAAAACCTTCATGACATGGCCTAAGGTAAGAAGAGGGCATTATTAATGTTGATATTTTTAAGAAGGGAGCTGCCTGTTTCATTATGGCAAATTCTGATTAAATTACTCATATCTGGTTTTTGAGGCAATTGGAGGACATGTCTGAGTATCACTGCAATCATGCTATCTCCCAAGCTATAATGATTCCACAGTGGGCAGAACCGTGGTTTGTGGTTACCTCAGCAGATTCCTGGCCTTGCAGTTGAAATGGGTTCAGGCAAGTCATGACCATGTGGCCCCTGCCTTCCCATGCAGCCTCCTGTGGAAGCTGCATTTTTAAGTTGTCTGGGTGCTGTGCCTGCTGTATCCAGCTAGAAAAACAGAGTCCCTTTGCCTGTGACACCTGTATAACGAGCATTGTTCTGACTGACTGGCTTCTCCCTTCCAGTTCATTTCAAGCAGCTCTGGTAAAGTAATTTTCCTCTCATCACCCTGGTGCTGTCACACCCACACCCTAATTGGAGCACCTTCCCATCAACTACCATGTCACCCTTATTACCACAGTAATCCTCCATCTAGACTCTCAATGCTTTCCACCCAGCCCATTCCCTATGCACTGCTTTGTCCTCTCTCCCCCTCTAAATCTCCTGTCTGTATGCATGACTTAAAGATTTCTGCTCTTCTGTCACCAAAATTTAAGCAACCTCATATACTGTTTTAAGATACAGGCAACAAATTCTTCAAGAGAAGGAGATAATTTGTATACTTTGGGGAAATCCATGAGTTTTAGGTTAGTCTGGGAAGTTTTACTAACAAGAATACATGTGTCAGTGGAATCTCATTGAGTATCTCCTCTCAAAATTCAGATTTTCTGCTATGTCTATACTTGCTAAGTTTCCGCTGTTGGCAACCATCACATATTAAAATCAATAATGTTTGGTTTTCTAAAGGACAATTTGTTTCCAGATTTAAAGCAGCACTTTAAAATCCATTGATAGAAACTTTGTTCTTGGGAAAAGAGAACATGACAATGATGCTGCAAGTACCTTTCTTTCTGATAGATCAATGATGGATTTTTTTTTTCGTGGCAGATACTACTCTGAATTATTCCTATTTCACCTATTTCTCTTCCAGATGATTTTAGTTTCAAAGTTAGACATCAGTGCTTTCTCTACACATCACACAACTAGAACATTTAAATTAACTGTGGCATGCTTGTCATTAGAACTGAAAGTGTGCTGAGTTCTGTGTGTCTGCATTACCATAAATTGTTTGAGACCTCTTTGCAAGACTTGTTACAATTGTTTTGAGGGATGTTTCCCACTATTTGGTCTGGTTTTGGTCAGTATCTCAGTCATGGATAAGTACATTTTATTTTCTCTACACAGATGTTTTATCTGTCACATATAATGCCAATCAGATTAGGTAATTCCAGGTGATCTTGTCAGTTTGTTCTATATAAGTCTTTGCAGGACAGGCAACCGTATGGATGTAGTGCAGGAAATTCATTTGTCTTCTGTTCATTGTCATACTTGGCTGTCACAGAAAATCATTTCTCACAATACCAAATGTGCTAGACTGATTATTCTGCTCTATGCTATATCACATGTGTTTTATGTTGACTCATGCTTGGTTTTTACATAAGAAATGTGAAAAGATTAAGAGGAGTGACTCCATAACATGTTCTGAATGTGTTTATCAAATTCACAGCTCGTGTCACACTATGTCCTAAAGAAATTAAAATAAACACTGTTGGTGTGCAGTCCGAGGCTGGGAATTACTGTTTAAAACAGTTTTTCTAACAGTAGTTTGTTAATTTTAGGAGGAAAAGGAAGTCCGTAAAGTATGAAACAAGTTCTTTCTCTCTTATAATATTATTTGGGCTGGGCCTAATTCTTTGGGAAGTATATTAGGGAGAGAGAGAGCACCTGCAGTTTGCATTGACTTGAACTGCATATAGGCTAGATGTTTAAGGGCAGGACTTGATGCACTACCTGTAGAAATGACAGTAAGATTACCTTAGGTGTTAGCTTTCACAGTCTGCCACAGTTTTTCAAGTGACATTCAGCCTGCTTAGGTTCCTCACAGGTGTTAATCTCACTGGGTGACTCTTCTGTGAATAGAGATTCTGACTGATCATGTGATTCAATGAGAGTTACACAGCCAGGCCCTAAGAGAGCAATGTTTTCAGTTTCCAATGGTTATCCTTATCCATGTGTCTCTTCATTGTTGGGGTGTTTTTTGACCTTCAAATAAAGTGTTAAAAAACTGACTTGGCTCTTGAGTACTGCTTAGGGCAGATATCCAGAGTTCCTACTTGAATTTTGCTATTGCAACAGCAGTTAAGGACAATTAAGATGGGGGGAGGAATCTTAGCCTCAGTATGGTTTCTATTAATGATTTTGAACATTTGCACTGGATGGACTACATGTCTTTGAAAGATGAACTTGTTTTGCTTTAGCTTAGTCCTGTGATGTCACCTAAGCAGTAGAGCTGAGTTCAGGTGTCCTGTCAGCCTGCAAGCTTGCAGAGGTGATCTGGGTATCCTTGAATATCTTAGGAAACCGTATTTTTCTGTTCCCTCCCCAGACTTGAAGCATTTTTGTTTATGATGATCACTCCATTTTGCACCAGAACGTAGAATTTATCCATATGCAAGCAGCCTCTCTGTAAGGTCTGCTCAGCCCTAGTAAATTGATTACCTTTTCAAACCACTTTTGCAAGAAGGAAGATCTGCTTTTTCTCCTTCCCTCCTCCTTCAAAAATAATATTCTTTACATCATGAAAAGCTGTTATGTAAAACAGAGACCCTAGATGCATGCCATTAGTGCTGGGTAGACTTATGGCAGGGAGAAGAAAAGATATTAAAAGCTGTTGTAGACAGACTAGACTAATTTATCTATTTATTTATTTGTTTATTTTTTTATAGAGGAAGCATTCTAACAATTTATTTTACGAGACCCACCAGCCCTACTGGTAAATATGAGTTTTATTAGCCAGTGTGGGAACACAGGTGCCATTTTAGCAAACTGACCAGGGCACATCTCTAGTAAAATAGCAAATGGTATGGATTACAGAGACCTTGTGACTGGGTATTGCTTAGCAACTACACGTGTTTAGATGACAGGCCTGGTGAGGTAATTCATGCTGGGGATGAATAGGTAGCATCTGACCACATAACACACACCATGCTCAAAACAACTAACCCTTTCACTGCCTTCTGGCAGCACCCTTACCTTTCTCTATTCCTATCTTCATAAAGTACTGTTAAGGATGAGATATGTAGCCTTTTCATAATTTGGAGAATGTTGAAGTTCCTTCTTCTACAAAAGTTTGTTCAGATGGAATTTTTATTGTCTGGCTAATATTACACAGGACATGTCACAGTCAAGTGTCAATGTTGCTGTAGGAATTTTTACTTTTTCCTTTTATATATCACCCACAACATTTGAGTTACTTTTCAAATTAATAGTCAGACCTACCCATGTTACCCATATGTCACAAAGATGGTACCCTTGGAATAGAAAGTCATGTTTGTGGTAAGTGTTTTCTCATGATGCATTTTTTTCCTGTGGTTTGAAAATTTTATGAATGTGTCAGTACATTCTTATGTAAAGTTGAAAAATTATGTTACTTTACATTATGTCGAAGTCCTAAAGGACTTGACAAAGACTGTTCAGTGGTTTGTTGAAGACAACTGTAAGGACATAACCACATGCCCAGAACTGAGCATTATGTATGTTTGCAGTGACTTCTGGAAGCGGATATTGCCCAAATACTGTGTGAATCTGCTTTTTTCCCTGGATGGAGATGTGTGTGGTTTGTTCTTAAAAAAGTAAACAAATAATATGAAGTACACTCGATCCCCTCACCAGTTTGTGTTCTTTTAAAAGCTTCTTGTATTTTCCTTGCTCTTGGCAGAGAAGTAAAAATACATTTAAAAAAACCCAAAATTGCAACCATTCATTCCTGATTAAGAAAAGTGTGATGTTACATAGCCCATCATATCTATTAATATACTTGATCTAAGTGTTTAGGAAGTGTGATGGGCAACTTTGGTGTTCTCTGTTTTGGAGCATTCTGAGTGCCTTGAGGCTGAGGTACTTAAGTGTGAAGGTTATGGCTTTCTCAAGCACTGATTTCACTTGCAAATCAGGAACAGTCCTAATTAATAAATAAGTCTTTCAGAACAGACAAATTGTATGTTGTGGTGTGGCAGGGATTTTGGATTTGAATACCCTTCCCTTCCTCCCTAACCCCTTTGCTGGGAAATTGTTGAAAAGTTGATTTTAATTGCCTAAAATTTTATTATTAAGCCCAGTTTTCACAGCTGGCACTGCCCTCATGCACAAAACTAAACAAACATGGTTCTGGATGGTGAACTGATCATTTCTTTATCTCTCACAAATGAAAAAAAAAAGGCTTTAGGAGAGATTTTTGCTTAGGCCATGGCTTCTAAAGGGATTCTTATTTAAACTGTGAACCAAATATAATAATGAAAAGTTGTGAAAATCACATTTCATACCTGAAATTTGTAGCTTTATTTGGAATGTGAAACTGTCAGCTAAAATACTTCTAATTGCATAAAGCGCACGAAGTGTTAACTAAACTAACAACTCACATTGACATATATGCTGAAATGAGAACTCAGAGGTCTGCTCACTCTGTCCAGAGATAGAGCCAGACTCTGCATGTTTTGACTCAGAAAAAAGAGTCATTGTCCTCAGTACACTTAATTAACGTTCTTGGTCTATGATGATCATGTTTAAAATCTCACTTATGAAACGAAGCAATGTGTGTGTGAGTTTGTGTGAGAAGCCTCTGGAGTTGGGCTCACCTGCAGCTGTTGGAAGAGCAGTATCTTGCTCTTCAAATCCTGTCCATCATTTCAGGATCTTATATCTTTTCAAGCCAACCTGTGACACCACTGAGAAAATAAAGATAGAAAGGAGGGAGATAATTTTTTCCATGTCCTTATAGGAAGTGTGCTGGTATTGGAGCCCATCTCCCCTGAGTCTTGCTTCTTTTTCTTGATCAAAGGATTGCTCTACCTCTCCATAGAAATCCAGTGTATTTCAGCTACAGACAGAGGGTCCTCTGTTCTGTGGGGCATCCTTTTTCTCAGATCTAAATTTAACTCTGTTTCATACACAGCTTGGCTTTTCATGCTGCTGTTATAATAAATTATAAATCTGAAAGGCTGATTCACCCAACAGTAAAAATTGTTATTGTTACAGCCTGGGGACATGATACTGTTTTAGAAACTGAGATTTAGTGTTTTTTTTTAATTCAGGAGAGCCTTAAACCTTTTCCTCTGTGATAAATCCCAGCACCTCGACAGCTTTGCATAACTGCTGAAACAAATGAATACTACCAAGCTGTAATACATGTAAATGCAGATGGACCCCAAGGTTTTTTTCCTTATTAGCATGATTTTTAAATGTTTTTTCAATTGATATTTTATGGCCAAGAAGGTGAATTGTTTAGGGGAAGAAGAAAAGCACACCAAAATCAATCTGTGTAGGACCCTGTTGATTGTTTAGGTGCAATGTGAACAAGTAAAGAGTTGAACATATTTTACATACTTGCCTGTAAAAGCATCTCTGCATCCCCTGCAGGGTTGGTGCCTGCACAGCACAACCAAAGTCCCTTTCCCCTTGAAGCCAGACACAACTCATGGATAGGATCTAGTGGAGCAGAGCCTCCATTTATAGCCCTCGCAGTTTGCACCTTCCATGTGGATACAGGGCTTGTGTGCAGGATACAGGCCTGTGCTGCCTGATTCAGCCTCTAGCCTCCATTGGCATGTCAACTGCACCTAAATCTGGAATCTGGGTTGTTCAAGGGCTGTTAGTTGGCTTTCAAATCTCATCTGTGAGAGCTTGTTCTTAGGAGGAGTAAATAAGATCTTTTCTCCTCCTTTCCATCAAAGGCAGTCCCATAGCCTTTTACAGGGAACTTTCAGTGGTCTTTCAGAGTTCAACAGCCTTGTCCTTATCAATAGAAATTTTGGGGAGGAGTTAGAAGGTTATAGATTTTCCCATAATATAGACTTGTTTGTCTTGCTATGGAAGAATATTGCTGCAGTTTACTCAGGAGGTCTGCATGAAAAGATAGGAACAGAAGTCCTGAATGCTTGGGATGAAATTAGCGTGAAGCAATGACTTCAGTACTGTTGGCTGCTTTACTGTTGCATTGAGTTGCTTGGTGAGTCTCTGTTTATCTCTGTTTCCTAGCTCGTGTTTATTCCTTTACTGGCTCTTACTTTACCATCTTTTGTCACAGGAAACTGTGCATGTACATTCAAAGAACAGTGTAACATAAAATGTGTCTCTAAGAAATACATATTTTTAGATGCTACTTCGAAATGATCCATTGAAGATGCAGGCATCATCCCAGCCTAGGTCTCTGCAAATAATCCAGTGTTTGGATTGGTGTGGGGTGGCTGGGAAGGTTGTGTGTTTTTAAGTAAAACAAACCATTAAATTGTGACTCTGACAGAAAGCATTGTGCTGGAGATTGGTACTAGTCATATCCAGCCTCTTGACTGATGGGTATGTTCCTCATTTGGAGCCTTTTCTCTAGATAACTTTCATAACATGATAGTAGCAACACACTTTAACCTGAATTAATTTAGGAACTAATTTAAAAGATTAATTTGAATTAATCTTTTCCAGAACACCTTGAAAAATCAGTTGATCTGTGGAAAGGGAGCCAGCCAGAGACAGCACTGAAACCTATGCTTTTGATCTGAATACCTACCTAATGCAAAGGTCAGACACAGACTGCATCTGGCTGCCATCTTTTCAATGAACAATTTAAATCCTGTTCCATGTCCCCATACGCTCCTGCAGGGAAAATACAGAGTTAGGTTTAAGTGTGAAATTGTTATTTTTTTCAGCTATGAATCCTAGGTAACACATTCTGCTAGCTGCACCTAATATGTAAAAACAGTGTCACAAAATGGAGGGAAGAAAGAGAACAGTTCGTTCACTGTGGGGTTTTGTTTGTTTGATAAATGACAGCTTATCCAGTTGCTGTGTTAGCAATAATTTTCAATTTGAATAATTGGGAAAGGAATACATTGCCCCATTCACTCAAAGTCAATTAGCAGTAAGGGGAAGGAAGCTGCTTCTCCACAAAACATGCAGGTGTTGTTCATATTCTTACTGCTATAAATTGTACAAGTGAGAATGGGATTTCACTAATTGAGTGGTGTGATGGAGCAGGAAAAACAATCAGAATAAATCTGTGGGAGGATCCTTCTCTTTTTTTTGACTGAGGAACACATTAAGTGTCTACCTAGTATAAGGTAAATCGAGACCAAGTCTTCCAAACGGCATCTCTAGTGGTAGACTGGTTTAAAGGGAAGTGTACAAGCAAACAGTAGAGGCATAGAAGGGGTGATGCTTCCGAGGCTCGTTGGGGAAGATGAAATGACAGGAGGACAAGGCCATTCCACCAAGTGGTCTAAGTGACAAACTGTTTAGATTGTTCAAAACCCATTTGCTGTCATCCAGCACTGAAGACACAATAAAATCCATCATTGTTAATTTTGTCAAATTACCAAAAATGCTGCTTGATGTTGAGATTGCTGACCATTCTGGGCCTTGCTTTAATCTAAGCCTGCCCAGACCCGCAGATTAAATGCTCAAGTGTGTATTCACTGGGCTACCACCAACAGGCTCTCTCAGAAGACCAGTTCCATGTGAAGGACCTAAAACCCAGGCTGATGGATTAGAACAGAGCACATACTCTTCTAGGATATCTTAGAAAAGACAACAGCTCTTAGCCCTTCCTCATTTCTGGTAAGTGAGATATGAGGCTTGGAATTACTATGTTCAAAGCTCTAAGTTTTAAATGCAAGTTACCAAGGTCAGGGTCTGGAAAGATATATTCTAAATTGCAAAGAGGGATGGGAAGTCAGAAGACAAAGGCTGCTCTGAACTCCCTGTTGGCAAGCTTTATTTGCTCCCTGTGGAGGGTGCAGGCTTTAGGCACCCATTTTTGGTTGCCTTACTGTCTCCACATATGAGCAGGCATTATGACAAATATTAGAATGCAAACATCCTTCACGGGCAAATCTGGCTTGCTGAGTACTTCAGAATTCATTTTCCCTTCCAACATAAACAGGGGGAGCTTTACTCCTTTCAGCTGTGATTTTTAGCTCATAATATCCTTAGTGCAGTAGGAAACAGGTGACCTGGTTGTAAATTAAGGTCAGAATTGCCGTGTATGTACACATGGTTTCTACCATCAGATAAATACACAGATAAACATGTGGTAGCTATTTTAATCAACCATGCCCTGGGAGCTTTGCCCACTGTGTTCCTAAGAACAGGGTGCAAGATGCATCACTCTAAAGAAATTCCACACATTGCAACAAGTGACCCCTTACCAAAACCAGGGCTGAGAAAAACTGTGATTTCCTTATTAGAATCACATGTCATCACCTTGCCAGCTACATTCTTGAATGCTCCTCAGCTCTTTTTTTGCACTGGCTTCCCAAAAACACTGCACGTAAAACCAGGGTGACTCACAGCATCCTTCTATGTCAAACAATTCTCTGAAAAGGCTGTGCGGGAGTCATTTGATGCTGTGTTTGCTAGTGCCCTGGAGGCCTCCAGGCAATCCCCAAGTCAGCTGAGTTTATGTTACCAGAGAGAAAGAGTTGGCACTCAGACTGCATGCCTGCACAATTTTGACTTCTTTTCAGTCATAAAGTAATTTTCTAATTTATTTGGAAATCGCATATTGCTCACCAAATATAGGAAATGGATCACATTGCAGTCAATATTCTCCAGGTGCCCTATGGTCAGGTCTGATGGGTGACTCGTTCAGAAGCTCCTTTTGGCTTTGGTTCTTCCTAGCTGAGCTATTTGCAGCAAGCAGTTTTTGTGTTTGGCAGATAACCATACTACAAATGTGAGTAAACACTAATTATTTACAGGATAGATAATTGCCCATGGGAGTAATCATCACCAGGTTTCCTTATTTTCCTGTTTTCTTCTTCCATCTCCTCAAAATCTGGATTTTTGCCTTGTGGGAGAAAGTTTCTCAGAGCTGAAGAGTGGAAAACTCTAAGAGGGTCAGGGAAGAAACAGTTTCTGGACAGCACCTTCTGTGAAGTCTGTTTTTAAAACTTTGAGGATTATATTAAAGCTGCAACTGTGCAGAGTGAGATTTTTACTTTTCTCCCTTGGATCCAAGTTTACCTGGCTCCCTTCATGTTTTTAGGAAGTATTGCTTCAAAGGAGCTCTGGAACTCCCTTTTTGATGACAGAGTGGGGTTCTCCAAAGCATAGATCTCCATCAAGACTGCTGAAAAAGGCAGTGAATTATCAGTGAGTTATCTGAATAACAAGCTTTTATTTACTCGGGTCCTGTTAATCTCAGCCCACTCTCAAATGAGTAGCAGGGTGTCTGCTGGAGGAAGCTGTGGTGCTCCACATGAAGTTGGCCTTGCCAGCACTTCCAAGGCATGACCAAGCAGCTTTTTCCATGGGCCCCAGAGGACTGTGTGCTATGCCTCAGCATGAGGAAGCAGAACAGGATCCTTCAAGGGAATGTAGTTGTCAGTTCTCTCCAGGAGGGGAGATCAAGTTATGCTATCCAGATGAACTCTCTCTTGCTATTGACAACTGAGTGTGCATTCACTAATGTTTAAATCAAACTGAAGCTGCAAAGTTAATGTTTAAATTCATTCTGTGTAAAAGTTGCAGTGAAGCCATGAGTCTTTTATCTCTGATTTTTTTTATTGATAACAAGAGAAGCTTTATAATCTTAAAATTCACATTTTGTGCAGCAGCATATTAAAATTTCACTGGAGGTTAGGGTGGTCATTCAGAGAGACAATTTTTAGGAGTTTATCTGAAAACTGAAGGTGGGACTTGGAAGAGCATTTTTAGACTCAGAAATTGGAGCTCAGCAGGTGGAAGGCTGTGATTCCAGAAAAGTAAAAGTCCTCTTCGCAAAAGAAAGAAAAGTTTTAACCTTTGCCTGTTTCTGTTTGGATTTGAGAAAGAGTACAGACTGATCTTTAAATCCTGTGTATCATATATATTCCAAGCCAAATATATCCAGTTGCATGACTGGTCTTTACTGTCTGGTGGCCGTGCCAGCCTGCTTGTATGAACATGAGGCTGCAATATCAGCTTTTTAGGCTTTCAGAAAATGAAGACAAATGTCCTAGGGATGGAATAGGAGCTCACAGCAGGAACACAGCTTCAAGCTTGGAATCCACCCAGTACTGGAGCAGTTCAGGACGTAAGAACACTAGAAAAGGGAAAAATTTTTATAGGCAGATTGCTCTGCTGGAATAGCTACTGCCTGCCTGATAGCCCAGCCATTGTTTCGGAGCCACTTTAGGTTACTGCCTGTAATTTCAGTAAAGACAGCCCAACAATTGGTGAAATCCTCCATCATGTTAGATTTCCATGTTTCTCATGGTGATATCAAGTGAGAATCCAAAGAGAAAGACGACTGACCTGTTATTATACTGGTACGAGATATGTGTGTTATTTTTCTAGTGCACCCAAAAGAATCCTTATCTTTGAAAATTAGTTACTGTGTATGTCTGTGCTCAAGGGCAGCCCTGAGAGTGCATGAGATAATAGAATGAAAAAGCTATCATGCATCCTCCCCTCTCCGTTAAGGAGACGGAGTTCTGTTCTGAGCCAGAACAGCTTGCATGAGAACATAAGTCCAAATTATGGAAGTTATTTTGATAACAGTGTCATGTCTAGGCAGGCTGTGAGAATGCCCATGTCAGATATGTAAGGACTCTGGAGAACTTTTGGATCTGTTACTACCAGAAATTTTGAGTCTACTGTCCTTGTGCTCACTAAAATGAGGCCACTACAATAGGCTAGCAGTATTTCACAATAAGTAAAATTTTTTTATAAGCATGAACACAATTCCTCTGTG
This sequence comes from Dicaeum eximium, assembly GCA_013396995.1. Classification (NCBI taxonomy): domain Eukaryota; kingdom Metazoa; phylum Chordata; class Aves; order Passeriformes; family Dicaeidae; genus Dicaeum; species Dicaeum eximium. Next base: position 2,476,020 of record VWZP01006707.1, read on the forward strand.
CTGGTGTCCTTTTGTCTATAAATAACCATATTTTGCATCTTGCCTTTCACTCTTCAAAAAAACCAAACAGACAAACCACAAACAAAAACCCCTCCCCACCCCTGCAACCAGCCAAGCTCCAAAGCATCAATGGAGCACAAAGCAGCTCGTCTGTGCCAGCTAACCAGCTAGTTTGGTGTAGCATAAGGTGCAGGAAAGGAATGGATGTGACTTGTTGTGACTGATTAAGAGGGGCAAGGAAGGAGCATGGGGAACAATGAGTGCATGCTGTGTGGAGTGTGCATAGTCCTGGAAAGTAAGAGAGTGAAATGCTGCTGAAATATTGATAGGGTGGATAGGATCCAGAATGATTGACGGCATATGTGTGTGTCTTGGCAAGTTTAATTGGATTTGTTGGGGTAGAGGGTGGAAGAATGTGGTGCATTTCCTTTTATGGGTTTCTTTCTTTCAGCCTCTTCTTTTCTTTCCTATAGAATTGACATTCAATGCATATACTTTTCATTGTCTGCATAGAAAACCTGGTCTTTATTCCCCTACATTTTAAGGTTGAGGGAGTTGCATAGAGGGGATGAAAAGAGATGTAAAACAGCTTTCATTGCTTTTTATTTACTACTTGTCTTCACTCTTCAGTGAGCAGTCATGCCTAGTAACAGTGGTGACTTGGAGGGGAAAGAAAAAAAAAAGTATGTAATTGAATGGTGGCTAAATTAATTTCAGTATTATGATGCCCATTGTAACAGGAATTCTTCCTTGAGGACTTGTGCATATGCTCTACTGAGTATTACTTTTTTTTTCTTTTTGTCTTATCATCAGTACCCAGATTCCTATCATCCTGCCACAAGGTCAGAAATTGGGGCTCTTTGCACGAAGGTCTTAGTGAGTGATGAAGTCCAGATCCCTCAAAATGCTGATCACCCTAATGCCCATTCAACCTCCTAACTTCTGCTGAAACAAGTAAGCTGTCTTTTAGCCTTCTTTTCTCCCTCATGCATTTCTGCAGCATGCGTATACTGTGCTTTTAAGCAGAACTGTTGAACCATTTATTCTTTCCCCAGTTGTGACTTCCCATTCTGGTATAAATTGGTTGTTCCTCTGATGTCAAAACTAGAAAGCAGAAAACCTATCTTGATTGCTGATGTCTGTGAAGTTGGGTTTTTAATGGGTTTTGGTTTGTTTTATGTTGTTTACAGGGCTTCTTTTTGTTTTGTTTTGGTTTTTTTTTCATGGGCTTTGATGTTGTAGGTCAGAGAGCTGATGCTGAGGGATGGCAGCTTCCAAGGTGTTTCAAAGTGAGAGCCCCAATTCCTGCTCCTGGGCTCAGTGGGAGAGAAGCCTCATCTAAGTGAAGGAGCAATGAATCCAGGAGGCTTCCCTTGTGTGATGAAGATGGACAACTACTGATAGAGGACGCTGCATCAAAAGGTAAAAATTTTCTCTTGCTCCTGTTCTGAATTCAGAGTGACTCATTAGCTGAAGGCTTGGTAATCCTTCTCAAACTTGTGATCTTTCCAAGCCCCTGGGCATATACTTCAGAGCTTTTGTTTCTTCCCTTCTTTCTGCTTCGCTCTGCCCCATGAGCAAGCTTAACAGTCTGTGAAAGCCAATGGGTTGGTTTTCTATAAGGCGGGGGGGACTTAATGACATGTTCAGTCATCTCTGAAGAGATGAAGCCAAACATGTGTCTGGTAGCAGGATATTTTTGGAGCTGTTTGTCTATTTTCAAATAACAAGTTTAATGTAATAATGTCATTACACAGCTCTAAATTCAAGGATGTGTTTTCACTGGAACACAATAGAAGCTAAGCTATCAGTCAGATAGCTCATTTTCATTGCAGTAACAGCCAGTTTCACTGGCAGAAGTATTTCAGAATTTTGTGCTTTTACTTACTTAAGGCTGCTTTTGGTGTGAGATAAATGTGTCTTCCTGAGAACAATTAAAGACTTCTGGGGGGAAAAAGAGGCAAAGTATAGGCGAACAGTCTGCTTGTTTGTGTGATCTGATTTGTTTGCATTAGTGTGTAAGCTAAATTCAATTTCTGAGTAAAATTGTTGATGCAAGAAACCACACATCACTTTTCTGCTCTGGATATTGTACTTCCTTTCTTATGAAAAACCTGCATTTCAGGTAAAAAAAACCCAACAGCAAAGGAATCATTCATGAAGAGTCAACCAATGTCTTTATTGATTCACTAATCAACAAATGTCTATCTCTGCTTGCTGCAAATTTGCTCCTATTGCACCAAATGTTTACTCTTTAATATTAGCACCCTCTGCTGTGGACAGCTATAACAACATCATACTAAATTATTCTTGGTTTATAACTTGTGTATTTCTTTTGTACCAGAGGGTCTACAAATGTAATAAAACTTGTGTCAATGGAGTTGCGTGAATATGATATGAAAAATGTATTCATTTTGTTGTGTTAATCTCGAAGTTAACTTTCTTTTCAAATGTTTATTGAAGAAAATGTGTAGAATACAAACAAAAGGTTCAAAATTGTTGTAGATTGCAGAGGATCCCAAACCATAATCTTAACCTTTGCAAAAGAGAAGTGTAGGCAGGCAACCTTGCTTCAATCTGGAGATCAGCTCTAGGTTGCTGAGTCCATAAGAAAAAGCCTATATTTGCCACATGGACTGATCACATCCTATCTACCTCTGGTGATACCACTTCTAACGTGTCAAAATACACAAGAAGTGAAGAGTGAGTGTAACATAGCTGGGGTACATGGGCCCAGTATCACCAGCTGGACAAAAGAGGTGACTGTCCCACTCTGCTCTGCATTGATGCGGCCTCACCTTGAGTCTTGGGGGCATCACAATATTAAAAAACATGATTAAGCTGTTTGAGCGTACAAAGGAGGGCCACAAGGATGGTGAAGTGTCTGGAGGTGAAGCCAAATGAGAAACAGCTGAGATCGCTGGGTCTGTTCCTCCTGGAGGAGACTGAGAGGAGATCTCACTGCAGTGACAACTTCCCTGTGAGGAGAAGAGGAGGGGCAGGCACTGATCTCTGCTCTGTGGTGACAGTGACAGGACTTGAGGAAATGGCCAAAGCTGAGGCAGGGGAGGTTTAGGTTGGATATTAGTAAAAGGCTCTTAGCAGAGGGTGGTTGGATGCTGGAACAGCTCCCCAGGGAAGCGGTTACAGCACCAGTGTGACAGAGTTCAGGAGGTGCTTGGACAATGCTCTCAGGTCCCTGGGGTGACTCTTGGGGTGTTCTTTGCAGGGCCAGGAGTTGGACTCGCTCCTGATTAGGTCCCTTCCAACTCAGCATATTCTGTGTTTCTACAATATCAGCCTAATTAATAATAAAAATATTGCAGGAATTCTATTTTAAAATCAAACTGTTATTGTGTTTTTGCAGTAACGAGTTAAATTTTTTTTCATCTCTCAGTGACAGGGGAGGATTACATTTGATTTTAGCAGAGGTGCAGTCTGAAAACTGAAGAAATAAACTATTTCTAGAAGGTAAGTTAAGAATGACAAATTCTTTCACATTTGATTACAGACAGAAAATCTCTTTTTCCTCCTAAATGAAGCTTTTTGCCCTAGATCCTTGGTTGGGAACATGGTTTTTAGTGAATCTTTGTTCCCTTCATCTCACATTTTGATGAGCATTTTCTCCAGCTCTTGTCAGGCTTGGAGGCCAACCTGATGGCTTTCCCAGAAGGGTGCTTTTGAAAAATGCAGTAATTTCAGAACACACATAAGCAGTTCTCTGTACTTTCAGTGTCTCACTTAAATGATTAAGTATTTGATATCAACCCTCCCTTCATATTTTCTGTTTTCTAGAAAGCAGCATGTGTAACAGCAGTAAGAGTAGGAATCAGTCTTACCCTTCTCACTCCTCCAACTCCATCTGCTGATCACTCATATGAGAGCTCTAACACCAGAGCTGCTTCTGCGCATTATTGAAGATGTGGAACAGTGAAATCTTTTTTGTCAATTCTCCAAGAGCAAATAGCAGCAGAGATGAGATTTTGAATATGTTGGTAATACTGCTCTATTGATCTCAAAACACTTTGCAAACATTAACTAATTAAGCTTTAAAACAACAAAGTAAGTTTGTATTAATGACACCCATTTAGCAAGTGAAGAAGTGGAGATAAAGGGTGAAATAACCAGAGTCAAGTGATGAGTGAAGGTCAAAGGAAGGTCTCCTGTTTTCTATTTGTTCTGTTTTTATGTGATCTCATTGAGAAAATTTTGCAGTGGAACTTGCAGCCATTTTAGTTTCAAACATTTGGACGTTTTATTGCAATTTTGAGGTTTTTCTTGCAAGAATCAAGGTAATATGAAAGCTCATAAAAGTAATGAACATTTTTAGGCTCTCAGGTCCAGCTTTGATTTTCAAGAGGCAATTTCTTATAGCTGAATGGGGCCAGCAGTGGTTGTGGGATGTTCTGTGTTGTGAACCTTTTTTTTCTCATTTGTGTTTTTCTGGTGGTGCTAGATTGACAGAAAAGTGCTTTAACCTTCAAAATGGGACCCCCTTCACGTGGGCTTGACACTGACCTCATCCCACTCTTCCTATGGGAGCAGTGAGGCCCTCTCAAGTGATTGCTCTGCTCTGGTGATCCCAGCCAGTCTGTGAGCCTCAAGGGCTGTTACGGAGTGGAATGGCTTAGAGTCAGTGGAGCAACCCTGGATTAAAATCAGTGTTAAAAAGTGGAGGATCAGGCACACAGTAAGTGAATCATGCAGACCTGTGCTGACCCACACAGAGGATGATGGCTTAGAACACGTTCCTTGGAGACATTAGGTTATCCTTGGAAAGGGAGATCTCAAAGCCAAGCCTTATACTTTCTTAATGGGTTTCATTAGGAAGAAATAAAAGGAGCTGGAAAAAAGACATGTAGCTTAAAAGGGAACAGCGTCGGCACAGTCTAAAATTTGTTCCATTTTTCAATAAAAGAAGCCAATGCTGCCTTGAAATTCATGTCCCTTCAAAGTTCAAGGAGGCCTGTATTGTTGGCCTACTCAGTCAGAACGCTCCAGCCACTTATTGTATGTGGAATGCACTCCAGGGACTGACTGAAAAATATGATTTAGTGAAAGCTTGTACCCAAAACACATCATTGGCCTCTGATCTCTGAACATTTAAATATTTCAAGCTTACAAGCGGACGCTGTCACGAGGACAGACCCTGATCCCTAGCTGATTCTAGAACATCTGTTGAGGCATTTACCAAGTTAATAGATTAGCTATGAGAATCAGGCAGGTGTTTTTCACCAAAGCCAGAAAACATCAAAATCAGATTGCCCTCCAAGTCTTTCAGCACAGGCAATCGAGTTAGAATGACTCATAGAGTCTAACAGATAATAAAACACACATAACATTTGCTTTAAGGTACAGGTGGGGATATTTTGTACTGCACTTAGGAGAAAGAAAAACTAACTCTATTTGGGAATAGAGTAATTGAATACAGATGGGAGGAGGCAAATGAAAGAATTTAGCAAATATCTCAGTGGAATAGCTAATGGGAACGAGACAGAATAGGAAATTAAAAATTATTCGAAGCAGATGGACCATTCTTTGAGTTTTTTAAAATTTATTAGGGCTGCGAAAAAAATGTGTCTGTTTATTTTCCACGGCCATGAAATTAATGACTTGGTGAGTTGTGCTTGTGCAATTTTATGACTGCCATGTCATTTGTCATAATTTGGGTTCTGTTTGATATGGATTTATGAATATTTCCTCCCCCCAGCATGATTTATGGGTGTTGGTCATATGTGAATTAGACTGTCACCTTTAGTATGAAAAAGTACAAATGACAGATTATTAAAAAAAAAAGTACTCAAGTCCTTAGTGCTGGAAAGCAGAGTTCACAATTCCCTGTTCTGCTTCTTCATTGGAAGTTTTTGTTTGGACCTACGATTAAATGTTTGGACTTGAGTCAAGCATATGGAAACATTGAGAGGGCTTGAATAGATCTGAACTCATCTGAACTTCACCTGTGAAACTCAGCTTGAGTCATCCTTTCCTTGTATTATGCATTGGAAAAAAAAAAAATCTGTATGCTACTTGCTGTAGGAACAACTGATTTACTGTACCAGAGCAGCAAGTTGGCCTTGAAAATTTGCTGTCCTGCTTCCAGTAGTGGCTAGCTCTGGATGAAGCTTCCATGAAAAGTGGAAATAATCTTACGCAGTATGTTCAGTTACGCAGCACTGCATAGTTGAAGGAGTGAAGTTAAAGGACATATGAAACAGGCTGGATTCCTGCAATAATAATAGTATTCTAGATTTAGATCCAAAGCACTAACTTTTATACTAGCTGTTATCACTTCCATGAAAACTGCTACTCTTTGCTATTTGTTTTGCAATGTGTAGCAGCAGCGCGCACCAATTTAGGACAGAAGGAGAAGCACAGTTGCTCCTGGATTTGAGCCACCTGACTTCAAGCATAAAACTGTGGCACCTAAGTTAGTACCTAATCACCCAAGGCTACCCCATTGATGCTGGAAACTGATATGCACCTCCAGAGGCTAATTCAGCCCACGTGTCTTCATCCATTGACTATGCAGGCATTGAAAAACAGTACTCCTTCCTCATTTAGCTCCCCAGTTTGGTCTGGAAATTCATGTGGGAGGAATTAGAGGCCAGCGTGGGATACAGCTTTAAAAAGAAGAAACAATACACCTTGCGTGTCAACAACGCACTGCCAAGCATCTTGCGTTCTGAGCTAGCTAATGATTCCTTTATGGGGGATACAACTGGTTTCTTCCACAGTTCTTAGACAACTCTGTGCTGAAGCCCAGTTACTGAGGCCCAGACAGCATTGCTTTTCCAGTGGGAGGCTGAGAATTCTTACTGAATATCTCTGCACTTGTGGAGAAAGGATGGTTACTGTACAGGGGACCACCAGGGTAGTCTATGTATGTCTTGCTAGCACCTATTACCTCTAAGGCTAATTGAATTCCTCTTTTTTTATCTTGTTTTTTTTTTTTTAATAGTTAGTCAAGCAGGAACCTGCATTAGCAGGTCATGTCTGCTGTTGTGATGGTAGCTGAGATGCTTCACCATGGTGATATGCTGCTGCACAGGACTGGACTACCTTGCAAAAATAAACCTGGATCACTTGTATTTGAATTAAAGAGTCAAGTCCAGTAATCTTAGAATCATAGAATCATTTAGGTTGAAAAATACATTTAAGATCATTGAGTCCACCAATGTTACTTTACTGACTCATCAAGAAACCTGCACAACTTTTGGAGAAAGCTTGGCTCATCAGTTGTGGTATGTTGATATGTATCAGAAATATTCTATTTGCTTTGGCTGATGAAACTTGTATTAATCTAGCACATCTAATCAAGCTATCCAGGCTCCAAAGCTACTTTCACAGTGTAAAAGTAGCTGTTCTTTAAGTTGTCTGTCAGTTCCAAAGTGCAAATTTTTCAGAAGACAGAAAACTGAAAAATTTCAATTTCAGTCAAGTAAAATATTTTCCTTAACTGAAAAGAAAATGCACTGCTTAGGATTTACCTATGCTTAATAAGTTTTTTCCTTAGTTTAAAAATCCTTCTGAACAAGCTTCTTTTGAATCTTTTTTCAGAAATAGTTTTTTAAAATTACCAGAAGACAACAATTTCAGTTGTTTTCCAATATTTCAGGGGAGGGTTTTTTTTCCCTATATGGAAATGAGGAAAATGAAGCAAATTTGCATAACCTTTTGTTTCAACAAGCCTGCATTTTATGCCTCCCAATTTTTTTGTCAAAGCATTGAGTCTAGATTAATTCTCTTAGTTAATTTCTATTTTTTCACTTACTGGATGGATTGTCTTGTAAATTTTGCATTATGTTTCACCACATTTTGAATTCAGTGAATTAAATACAAAATCTTTTTCTTTAAAAACAGCTATACTAGGTTTGGGGTGGAGAAAGGAGAATATGAGCGGTTGGATAACAGTAGTGTTCTCACTGAGCTTAGATTGAAGCTGTTTTGACAGTATCTGGCACTTAAAAGGCCAACCTGCTCCTACCCTGTTACCATAAAGAAATTTGCCAGGAAGGCAGGTGTCTAACTATACAGGCAATCAGATTACAGAGCAAAGTAATCATGATTTCCGATTTTCAGCATAGGTTGCCACATTAGCACACGTACTTTGGAAGAGAGGGAGAAGTAATCAGAGCAGGATAAGGACAAGGGTGGAGATCATTTGAACCAGTACAGTTATAATAGGGTAGTAAATTTTATGTAGATTTTATTAAACAATTTTGTTTCTTTTATACTCAAAATAGGGTAAAGCTATCTGAAAATGAGAAAATTCCTGAGTTTGCTTTCGTTTGTTTTTAAGAGTTACTGAAATGTAGCAGTGTGTTTCTTGGGAGGCACCATTTGCACACATATGTCTGCAGCTCTGAGCGAGTCACAGCTGCAGAGTTTCTTTAAGGCATGCATGCTTGGCTTTGACATGCTGAGATTTATGGTGAGATTTAAGTTCTTGTACCAATGGTGACGTTTCCTGAATAGTTTTTATCCAGATGGTCTCCAAGAGGATAAGGTTTAACAAGATTTATTCACTGAGAGGGGGCAATGTGAATTAAAATTACAGGGGGTACTGTATATACACTAATTCTTTGCCATTCACTGCCTCGTGAAATGTAGAAAATCCTTGCTCTTCATTCCCCCCAAACGAAGTTAAATGGAGTTGCTTCTTTCAACATACTGTTCCACTCTGAGCAGATTAGGGCTCTGGCAAACAAGTGCTATTAATTTTGTTGGGGTGGAGGAAGGGGTTACTGCCCTTAATGTCTACCCTGCCACTTTGCCTCAAGACTTCCACCTTACTAGTGGAGGCAGCAGATGTAAGCAAGTGCCAGTTTATCAATTGTTACAGTTTGCAGACCATTGGCAGTTAAAATTAATGTGCTGGCTCAGAGCTCTATGGTTGAGGGCTGGACCATATCGCTTTCTGATGGCTCTGTTTCAGCTTCTGGTGGGGGACTGCTGCAGATAGCTCGGAGAGGTAACCTCTTAAGCCATTATCACTAAATCCAGCACAACCTCTTTGAATGAGCTCCAGGTCTTCAGCATTTGAGAGCCATTCGGACTATCCACACTGTTTGGGGTCCTGAGGCTGTATCTTTAATGGGTTACTTAAAATCAGTGGAGCACCAACAGTTTGTGCAGGCTGAGTATCTAGACATGCTAATTCAGATTATGATTGCTGAACCTAGATTTTCTGGAAAATTATACATATTACAAACAAAAGAATTCAAGCCATTTCATACTAAAACCTTGTTGGATTTTATAAGGCTCTTGACTCACAGTGAAACAGTTAAGCACATGCTTAACTGCTGCAAGGTAAGGATCTTAGAAAATGAACAGGTATTGATGCCATGCTTAAAGCTAAACAGTTTGTAAGCATTGGACAGAGTCAGTTTTATGGTTTTTTAAGTTTTTCTATTTAAAATACTGTGAAGTGACTATGGAAGCTCTAGAATTAGAGGCTTATTCAAGTTCTACTTAAAGAAAAAATGGAGTTATTAGAGGTCAGTGTCTTTTATCCATTTGCCATTTTCCTGACTTGCAGGCTGAGTTTTATCCTCATATCTAGAAGTACTGGAAGTACCTTGGCTCTTAACAATTTAGCTTCTTTAGCAGGATCAAGACATTTCCGACTTAGCCAGTTTGAATATCATAATATTGAACCAAAACTCGAGTGAAGGAAGGCAACAAGTTCATCCTAGAGGAGCTTTTGCAGGAAAATAGAATGTCCTGCTTGATAACAAGAAAAAAAAAATTGACAGCATACTGCCTTTACCACTTTAAGCATGTTCAAGGTTGGTGGGTTTTTTATTATTTTGCTTTCCTATCTCATATTATTTGCAGGAATACTTTTAATTCATTGCCTGTTGCCAGTTGAGCTCTAATGTAAGATCTTCACAATCAGTGATTAGTCTTGAGTCCTTCAGTGTCTGAGCTGTCAGTTTGTGATTCTTTTATTTTTTGAAAGGTAGCTACTCAGTGTTTCATAAAGTTGTCTGTACTTCGTACTGTTTCAATTTCAGCAGTTGCAAGTACAGGTACTGAAAAATCACTAATTGCTTTTATAATAATGGGCTGGTGAACAACACATTTTTAAACCGGCGGGAAAATAAGGGAGAAGACTTTGTGGTTGTTCTTTATGTCTAAGAATGGACAGTCTGAGTAAAATGTAAAAGAGTTAGTAATTGTAATGAAGTTAGTAATTGTAATGAAATAGGCCTCATTGTATTGTAGCAAGTTAAAAATGTGCCTCTTGCCGAAGAGCTTGCATTAATATTGTTTGAGAGAAGTAGCATGAATGCACTGTAATAGACTTTTATTAATAGGCCAGAACAGTCATCAGTCTCTGGGTTGGTGTGATAGCTGAATACAGTGAACATGAGCATCTTGACAAGCAAGTAGCAAAATCTATCAATCACTTTCAGCATGAAGATGCTGTGATAATTAGGTTTACACTGGTAATAAAATATGGATAAATAAAGTGTTCAAAGCCATGGAAAATGTAGGGTCCATTGTGAATATCCTATGAAATATAAAAGAGGGCATCACCATAAATTCATCTAGCTGTGTAGACTGAGATCATTATTCTCTTGACCCATCTTGCTATTTTTAGAATAAAATTCATGCATTTTTCAATCAGCACTGTTCAGTGGTAAAATCACTCCCAGGCTTAAAGCCTAGGTTGGATTCTTTTCTTGCTGTGCTCATGTGCAAGGATGCTCAGTGTCCTTTCTGTTGATGCTGCTGATACCCTCAGCACAGAAGTGTGGTGGCATGTTTTAGTTTCTGCTAGTCACTTTTTCTTTCCAGTATTGGCCAGATAAAACTTGGGGCGTGCTTTGCTTCCTTTCATGCTGCTCTGTGTGGGTGGTTGGCTCCATTTATTTCAGTGGAATTACTCTAAGTTTATGGTTTAAGGAAAAACAAACTTCCTGGTCTAGTGGCTTCTGGCACTAACGAGTCAGTCTCCTAGACTGAGAAATGATGTTTGATGTGACTTCTGGGAAAAAAAGAAGATCCTAGGTGGTTTTGTTTTTTTTTTTTTCCTCTATTCTAGGGTATTGTCACAGGCAAGATAAACCTTGTGTAGTGGGAATCCATTGCATTTACATCAAGATTCCATCTCTTTATAATTGCAGGTTAATCTATACTTTAGCATAAGGAGCAACATTGCCTAGTCAGAGTCACTAGCCTGCCCCACCCTAGATGGCACCTGATTTTTTTTTATTATGATTTTAAGAAAATTAGTTAATTCAGTTCCTGAAAAAGTGATAGTTTGTCAGCCCACTAAACTGATACATTTGTGCTTGACTGTGGCAAGCCCTGCTCAGGCGGCAGCAGGAGAGGCTTCTCCCTGCAATGTGCCTCTACCCTGACCAGTAGTGGGGGGGAGGTAACTTTGCTTCCTGTGCTCCATTTAGCTCTTGGCGCTGTCTGCTGAGAATGGCAACAGAGTTGCCAGTTGTGGCATGCAGGTTTATTGCTGAGATGTGAGCCAGAGCCACCTCTCCATTTTGCTCAGACAGCGAACAGCAAAGGTAAATACTTCTTGTTCATTACTAACTTAAACTGGATTTGAACTGAAGACTTGGAGGTGAAAGACTGTCTCTCATTCCTTAATCCCCTTAACGTTTCAGTCTGCCTCATAAAAGTTTCTAAAACCAAATGTAAACCTTGTGTATAAAATGAAATCCAGAGGAGAAAAGAAAATCCAGAATGAAGACTGAGACTGTTTTCTTCTTCAGCAAGCTTCTTTGCTAGTAATGACCCTGGAAAATTGTTCTCTGATTATTCTCTTGAGAGATTGCTCTAATTTCTTGCTGCTGTAGATGGCTATATGATCAATTGTCATCAGTTACTGCCTGATGATGGGTCATTACTTACCGGTGCATACTTGGGGAAAAACACATGCGACTTCCATTAGGAGGCAGAGTGCACCTACATCAAATATGAAGTATACACTAAGTTCTTATTAATAACATTTCAAGATTGTCCTCCTAAAATTCCTAGCACAGAAGCTGCCTTCATAGTGGAAGAACTGTGAAACTATGAAAGATTTGCAGCTTACAGCCAGGCAAATGAGTACTCTCCTAAGTAAAAGATCTGATTTTCATCTGAGCATTTCAATAACAAATCAGTGTTATTGAGAAAGAAAAGTAAAGCTCATACTCGTCTGCTCTTTGCTCCAGGACTTCCTAGCTTAATTAATTCATTTAATTAAAGGTACAGCCAGTGTAAATATTTCCTTCTTGTTCCATTTCAAAGTTAAGAATGTATGTATGACACTATGGAAAATGCTGCATCTCCTGGGTGCTGTATTAGCCAGGAAGTTTGAATATCTTCAAGAATATGGACATTATTTCAGTGAAATTTTAGAATATATTACTTTCATATTTTCTAAACTTTCTAGTAAAAATCCAAGCTGAGTAAACTACTGAGAACTGAACAATGTCAAGCAAGCACAGTCCTACTGCACTGAGTGGCCTTTTGAATGGATTCTGCAAGGGCAACCTCTTTCCTGTCAAGGTGAAGGCAGATTCTGTCTAAATCACAGGGATTTTCATTTAGGGTTTCAAAGTGAAATCTAGTAGATCAAGAGGAAGAAAGTTACAAAAAGGTGAAATTGGAAGAAGCAGTTGATTTTTTTGATCCTGGTAAACAGACAGCATTGAAATATGGAGAGAAAGGTTTGGCTGAGATTTGGCCTCATCTAGTCATGTTGCTGTGTGTACCCATCTGGCACTGAATGACACTGGCTCTGGTGCATGCTGTTGCAAATTAATAGATGTTCAAGTAAGTGTTTTGTGAGTAGGATTCCCAAGGTGGTCAGAGGTCTTATGTCCACTGAAAAACAAGTAAGATGTAGGATGTTCTCTGTATCTTCCAGTCACTATGTTATTTCTTCAGGCAGCAAACCGTGTTTTTAAATTTCCCCCCAAGCTTACCCACCCCATTGCCCAATAGTAACTGGAGCAGGACTGCAGTTGCCATTGCACATTCCTCTCTGGCACCATCTAGTGATTCCAGAACTATGCTTCCAACCACTGCTCTTTCCCACTGCTGAACAACATGTGCTGTCCTTTGGCAGTAGCTTAAAATTCAGATCAGTGCAGATGTCGCTCTCATGAAAAGAACTCACCTTAGAGCAATGGTTGCAAAGCCTTTTGGGAGAAAGCTTTGTAGTATGGCTCTTGTAGTAACAGTTTAGATTTGTATTTCAAGGTGCAAAACTGCCAAAGCACATAAAAAATAAAGTGAAGATCTTGTTATAGATATTTTGTTACAGTAAGAATCAGGAACGGGTACGTATGTGTCTGTTTTAAGACTGTCATAGCCTTTGAGCATCTTTTCTAGTCCTAATAAAATGGCTGAGAATGAAATGAGCATACTTAAATTATAGAATGATTCAGGGCATCATGTTGTTAATAATGTAGAGAAATGAGATATAAAAGCTTTTACTCAAGCATACCCTAAAGCAAATTTAAGTAGAGCACACAGCTATGATGCTGATTGTTTTCACAGGTGTTGGCACCATATGAATTAAATGAAGAAAAAAATGGTGAAACATTTATGACTCATTAGAATTATGTGGTTTTTTATCCTGTCCTAACAACTGAAAAAAGGTGTAATTTACATTTGCAGCCAAATGGCGTGAAGTAACATTATACTTTACCGACATGAAAAGAGGAGACTTCCAGATGACTACTATTCTAGTTCTCAAATCCTGGATTTTCAGTTTCTCATGTGGACTTTTGAGAGCTAACATTATTGCCCCATTAAAACAAACAAAAAAAAAGTAAAAAAGGAATATGGTAACTTAAAATCTGTAGAACATGTGATTCCAAGGAACTAAGCACCATTTGCTGGATGCAACACCTTTATAATCAAAATATTTTTCCTTTTCATCAAGAATACACTTGATAGATCCAAAGAGACCCTTATCTATGTTTGGTTTGCTTGTTTTTGTTTTGTTTTTTTTTTTTATTTTAAATAAACTCTGTATCCTCCTTTCGTTAATTCTATTTTCTTCTTCTTGAATTGTTTTGTTGTAGATCTTTTGTAGTTTGTTGTACATCTTAAATATTTACATGAAGGACGTATCCTGACAGCCTGATCTTTAGCAGGAAAGCAACAAATAAACAAATCCATGTCTACAGTGTTTTAGATCCTGGTTTCCTGAGCTCCTAAATGTTTATTTTTCCTATTGTAAAAACCTGGGTTGAAATACATTCAAAATGGGGTTCACATGGCAGCTTTCAAGCAACATTTAATGTTTTAACAAAGCCATAATAGTAACCTCAGCTTCCCATACACTGTGTAGTTGGCTGAAAAAGAAAGCAGCTGATTTATCAGAGCCTCCATGCTGTACATGAGTCTTCAGAAAAAGAACATATCGTACTTTGCAACTGAGACGTTTTGCAAACACCTAATAAACCAGAAAAAGAAAGTTTTATTGGGCTTTATGAGCACATTTTTCTCCTCTCACCAGAGCACCAAACCCAGTTGGTAATCCTACTTTCATCTATTTCATTCTCCCCTGAAATTTCTCATAGCACAAACTTGCTCAATTTTGGCTGTCTTATTTACATCTAATGGCCTACAGTATCTCTTTAGGTGGTGAACTATTAAAAATACATTAGCCTGGTGTGGATGATAATGGGCCAAATGCTGCCGGTTTTGAAGGCAATCTGGGAAGCCTCATGCTCTCTCTCATTCTTGGTAGCTGTGCAAGCAAGTTTGCTTTTTCTGTCCTTGGACTTTCGAAGTTCTAGCAGCAGATGTAGGTGAGATTATTGTTCTTCTGAAAGACTGAATTGAGAAAAGCTCTTTTCCTCCCTTCCAAGCTTGCTCTAATCTTTAATGTTACCCTTATTTCTGTTCTGCCAGAACTGTGTCCTATTAATCCAAAAATGTTACACATAACTTTGGCTTGCTTACAGAAGATGATCCAACCACTAACATTTGCCTTCTGTAGCTGAATGCTGAAAGAAAAAATAATCCACATTTGAAATGTGAGACTTTGCTGCTGTCAGTTTCTGGAGTTGATTATTAGGACTGTGATTTTTATCTACTCAGTTGTACAGTAATTAAAAGCAATTCCCTCATCAGTTATCATCCTGCAAAGGCAGCTTTTAAGCAGTGTTTGATGTACAGTTTATTAACCTAAGCCCATGTTGAGGGAAAGGTGACATAGTTTAAAAAGTAAGAATGAACACATCTGCTCTGAAACAAAGAGCTGAATATAAAATAGATGCTTACTGTTAAGGCAGCAAAAATGGCAATGTGATTTTAATTGGCAAAGTAGGAGTCATTACCTGGTGTGGGCGAGGTGTATTCCTCAAATTGTGTCCACTCCCATCTGTGTCCTTTTTACGTGGATTATTTTCTGTGGTGATGTATCCTGTCATGATGGGGTAGGTGATTAAACAATTAAGAAACAAATCAGGGAGTCAATAAATTGCATGCTGAAGAGGAAGAGCTATTCAGCTCCCTGACAACCTTTGCCACACCTTCTAGCAGGTATTGATGAGCACATATGATTATCAGTGTCAGCTCCAATTCAAAGATATTTGATATTAACTGGATACTGTGCCTCTACTTGCCAGTGTTGTAACTTAGGGCATCTTTATTCCAGGAAAGAAATGTAAAATAATCGACAAAAAAAGTGCATTATATTTATCTGTGAAAACTTCTCTCAGTGGGTGCTGGAGACAAAATATTAGGGTGAATGAAGGCAGACTGAGAGTGAGCTCAACAATTTATCTATCCCATTGGACTTGACTGCTGAAAATGAGTGATATAGAATCTTGTGAGAATACTTAAGTATTAGAAAAAAAAGTCATTGAGAGAAGAAAATTGAAAGTAGGGCACAAGTCCCTAAAGTATTATATGCACCTAAAGCACCAGTGCAGGGATGCCTGAGAAAGGGGAGCAGAAACAGCTCTGGAAGTAAAGATGCAGACTACAGTGTTTACTGATGGAGTTTGTAATATATCAAGGAAGGGGAAACAATGAGGTGAAAATCTACTACTGACTCTGCTCCTTCAACTACTTTCATTCAAGGCAGTCTTACAAAACAGCATGGTGTGTGACAGGCAGGAAAATGATGTGCAAGCCATGGTCAGCCTAGAGAAATCAGTAAGTGCCACAGACTGTTGTCCCCACCCCCAGGAAGTGAATGAAGAACTGCATGGATTTTGTTTTAAATGGAGCTGAGCAGTAATCCCCAGAGATTTAAAAGCTGACATCATGCAGTGGATACATATTTCACACCTGGGGATAGAGACATGCCCGAGATGAGCCAGGAAATGTATCTACAGGCCAGGCATGAATACCCAGTTGAAAGCATACATGGAACAGTGCAAGAGCAAAGAATACAGTGATTGACAAGAAGTGCCTCATGGGATTCCAGCCCAGACCTAGGAGAAGGTCAGAACAAATTTCTTAATTTCTATTGAAAGAAACTTTATGGCACAGTAGATTAATAACCCAGTTTTTGAAAGATGCATAAACAAGAACAACAGTCAGAAAACTGAAGGAGCAGTTTTTTAAATGTGCAACAACTCACTGGCTGGGACCGAGAGAGAGAGGCTCCTGATACTGTTCATTTAAGCATTTGAAAAATGTGGTACCTTTAAATGCTTCTTCATAAGATTTATGTTTCTGAAAATATGCAACAGGATAGGACTATGGCATCAGCCTTGGCAGCAGCCAGGAAACTGGCAGTGTTTGATAGATAATAAGGGTGTTTGGCCTGGTTATTTTGAACCTCTTAAATGCTAAATGTTCCCATGGTTTAAATGGTGACATGTACTCAGACTTTGGCCTTGCAGTCTAGGTAAGTTTGTCTACTAAAGCCTGAGGCAAAACCAATCAATATTTTTTCTTTACAGTTCTTAGGAAACTAAGCAAGTGCAAATGACTAAAAGCCCAGAGGTTACTGTATGCAGAAAGGTGTGTACAAAACTAGCCATTAGGTTATTATGAAAAGTAACAAAAAATGTTACTGGGATGTGAAATGAGTAGAACAAGCAAGAAAAATGAAACTCCAGGTACTGTGCTGTGACTTGAATTGAAGATAGCACAGGTGATCATAGTCTGTTAAGCTAATGTAAGCAAGACCAAAAGTGTGTGAATTGTGCTATCAACACAGAGGATCAATATTTTTGAATGGCAATCCTTTTGAATGCCCACAACAGTAGTAGAAAACAGGGAAGTTGGGCAGTACACAGAGAAGTTGGAGGCTTCATTGTTGACATTTGATGCTGTTTCAGCTATTGCAGATGTCTGCCTGGCATCCATTCACTACCACAGTGGAGTGTATCTGCTTTAGGTCCTGCGTCATCTCTGCTATTCCTGTGCAGATATCCTGGATGCTTTACAGCCTTCTCAAATGGCACTGGGCACCTGTGCCTTGGACAGGAATCCTGGCCTTTGCTTTGTGAAGCAGCACGTTCCTGAAGGGCCACAACAATGTGGTCATGGCCACAGCCAAGCCAAGCATGGCAGCAGTGAGCAAGCTGGACAAATCTTTGAACAAGTATGTCTGTGCAATAATTATTTTCAGCTTGGGTCTTTTAAGGCTGGCTGTGGGCTGAGCCCTACAGCTTCCTGCCTTGGCTGAGAATGAATCACCTGCGGGGTGCTGCATTTCCCAGAGCAGATGGGAGCTGTTGGGTTCAGAGTCAGAAATTATGGAAAGGGATAGAACGTGTAACAGCTCCCTTTGGGCAGGAGAGATTGGAGGGGAGGATAGGTAGGTCTCTTCAGCCTATCTAAGGAGAGGATATCACAGATAAGTATGCTTAAGGAAGATGCTTTAACACACAGTCAGGTATCTATGTAAAATACCTAGAGGAAAAAGCAATTAAAAGAACTCTAGTTGATTAAAAAAGTTGAAGAAAATGCAGTCAGTCTGAGAATAAACTTAATCACCAAGGTGCTCTTGAAGTTTATCAGACCACCTAGATGTGCAATATCCTAGACAGGCAATGAGTTCCCAGAAATATCCTTCATCTAATCTTTTTTTTTTATTATTTTTCCCTACCCTAGGACGATTGAAGTGTTTTGGTTTGGTTTGGTTGGAAGACTGTACTAGCTTGCCAGAGGGAATTCAGAGGAAACCAGAATATTTTCCCAAAGACGAGGTAAGGCCCAGCCACACCTTGCAACATCAAATCTTTAATCATGTACCTGCCTGTATAACAGCAGCAGTATTCAGTGTTTCTGTAACATCATTCATGCAAGAATTTCAAAGCACTTCATAAGCACTAATTAATCAAACTTCACAAACCCTCAGCAAGCAGCAACGTTGCCCACCAATGAAGTGTAATCAGCTCTCAAATGGAGCATGATGGCAGTTTGATATCTCATAACGTGATGCAACAGGTCAAGGCAAGTAGAACAGGAGCAATTGAGGGCACTTAGGAAGCACTGATCCTTTACCATCTTTGTAGATACAGTGCTCCACTGGATATGCTTTGTGGAAATATTTGGTAAAATAGTTTTGGGAAAAAGCAATTTATGTATTACACACAAAAGAACAATTAGAAATATATTTTTTAATTATTCATAGATCTCCTAATGCTAAAGGCAAATATCTGCACTTTGTAGGGGCAATGCATCAGAATGCTTTCCACTCATTTTGGGACCTTTGTTTCCATCCCTCTAACCAATGGCACCTGGAGTCCTAGAGATCATGTAATAAACCACTCTGATGTAGTTCTTTATCACCAGGCACTGCCACCTGGGGCTCCCCAGGGGAAGAAGGAAGCTATGTCAGAGACTGCAGGCTTTACCTTCAGTTCCTTTATGTTTTGAGGGACCACACAGCACATTTAGTATTTTTCCCCCCAAGATGTGTCTCTCAAAGCTGTCAGCCGCAGCTACAAAACCTGCTCCAGTGCAGAAGCCACAGGGCCTAAATTAGTGCCTTCTCTTGGCCCAGCCAAAGCTGTCAATGTTCCAGTTCACTACAATGAGAGAAAGATTGGGCTGGCTCAGTTTCTTTATATTTCTGCCAATTCTTCTTCTTGAGGGGCGGACAAATTCAGAATATGTTACTAATACTCTGAGTATGTATCTTCTCAATTAAGCATATGTTGAACAACTTTCAGCTTTTCCTGTCTGTAGGCAAAACATCACTGTATTTTAGGTCTCCTGTCCCATCATTTCTCATCTCTTTTGGAAGCAAAAGGGACATAGGTTTGGTTTTTTTGGTTGGTTTTTTACTTACATCATGCAATAAAATTATATTGTACTTGTATAAAATAATGCTCAAACCATTAAGTAGAATAATGAAATACTGGAAGTTAAAACAATAAGCTTGGTTGATTTAAACCTTGCTACATTTTAAATGTGCAATATGTTTGCAAGAATGAAATTGGTCTTTGGGGCTGAATTAATAGTACAGATATCCAGCCCATTTTAGAAAGAACAAGTAATACCTAGGAACGTAATTTAAACCAGTCCTGTAATTAGCTGGTCATTTCCCATTTTGAGAGTTCTGGACTTGTTGTTTGGCTTTATAAATTACTCATATAGTCATCTTCTAATTATACATGATATGTTTAAAAAACACAACAAAACCCACCAAACTGTTTGGATGAGAATCTTTCCTTTGGCAGAAGAGTGAAAAGTAGATAGTTGAGACAGATGATGTGGTATACTACCCATTAATATGCCCTTGCAAACTTATGTAAAAACTCAAGATCTGGAAACTCCTTTAACCATATGTTAAGGTTGTCATAATTCTGCCTGACTTCACTTTCTGATCATGAAGTAACAAAGTATTTTCAGTCAAAACTCATCTCACTGTACATCTAATTGATAAATAAGGGATATTACTGTAAATGCAAAAAGGTGGCTTTGTTGTGAGTATGGTAGAGACTGTTGAATCAAAAGCTCTATTATAGAAATTCAGTAAATTTTTTGCAGGACTAAATTGGGATCCTGAGAGGACTGTACATTTCCTTGGCACTTGCCTTTTGTCTGTAGCCCACAGTATAAAAAATTTTTCTGCCTATCACACAGGGTCAACGACATACTGTGCTGATGCTGAGGTGGAAATCAGAACTGTTTTAAAGCTGTTCTCAGTCACCTTCTTAGCACCCTTAAGCAATCATTTTGGTTCCCTGGAACTGGGGAAGAGAGAGCCTTTCCTAGTTCCCTTATACTTCACTTGCAGCAGGTTAGTAAGTGGTAAGCTGCAGAGGAAGGCATTGTGGAGTTGTCATGTGACCGCTTTTATTTTTGTCTTCCAAATCAAGCGTTCTGCCAACAGAGCGCGAGGTTCGGGTACTTCATTAAGCTGACTTTTGTACATTTCAGTCTTGCTGATGGATAGCAGCTACTGCAGGAGGTCACGATCTGGCCCCAAATTTGACTCCTATGCAATAAAGTAAGGATTCTTGAGTAGGCTGAATTATATCATTATTATCAGCATGTCTGCAAATGCAACACCTCAGTGAAATAATTTGCAGGGAGATTCTAGCTTGTGAATTGTGATGCTCTGTGGTGAAATTTTGGCTGAAGTAGCTGTCATTTAAAAGATTTTGTGAATATTAGAGTAATTCCAGTCCTCTAACTAGCCCCATTTTACCAACCTAAAAATTAAGAAATTATTCTTTCATGTATTTACCTTTCTTTAATCTCTTGACATTACAACTTGATTGAAATGTACACTATTTATGGATTTGATACAATAAAAAAGATATTGTGTCTATCCACATACATATACTAGAAATTAAAAGTTGAGGGGTGAGAAATGAAAAATTCATAGGCTTGGATGTTGAAAAAGTCAGACCTGCTGTCTCCCCTTGAAGTCACCTAGGTGAAGCATTTTGACATAATGGAAGCATCAATGAACTGCTCTTGATTAAAAGTTTGACAGGTTGACACTATCCCCCTGAACAGGAAGACCAG
Organism: Dicaeum eximium; assembly: GCA_013396995.1. NCBI lineage: Eukaryota > Metazoa > Chordata > Aves > Passeriformes > Dicaeidae > Dicaeum > Dicaeum eximium. The sequence goes on from VWZP01006707.1 coordinate 2,496,936, forward strand.
GGTTGAAAGAAAATTTTAATACAAACAGAATTTCATTAATACCACAGTTTGCTATAATGGGGGTCTTTCTTTCCCCCCACTGTTATTTTTGCTTCGATGGTGTCATTACCTTTTAAAGAGGAAAGACACTGTGGTTAAGCTTTGTCTCAGAAACTATATCATACTAATGGAACAGGAGCTTTCAAGTAAAATATGAAACAAACTGTCTGGAATTGTTCTGATTCTCCAGGCACAAACAAAACCAGTTTTAATAGAGTAGTCTTTTAAGTGCAGGCTCTAGTCATTGAGCCATTCTTTGTTTTGTAGAGAGAGTACAGAAATTCATTAAACAATATAAAATAATCGATATAAGCAGAATATCAGAATGGCCCTACATCTCCCAAGATCCAAAAATATAGCCTCACTTCACTTTATTTACCTTTTGAGAGCTTTTTTTCTCTAATGTGGTAACTGTTAGACTCTATCTGCTCTGCTCAGTGTTAGGGCTGTCATGATGAAAGTGCATAAACAATATAAATAATAGTTTTTGGCACATGAAAGGAACTCTGAGTGGATTGTTCTTTTGGAATTTAACCATTACTATTTTTGTTTGATTTTCAGGGATTTTTTTATTATTATTTTTTACATTTAACCCAAAAATTCTTATAATCTTAAACTGATTATTTGAAAAAACATTATTCTTCTAACATATACACTACAATTTAATATTTATAGCTTGATGCCAGGCAATCCTTATACAATTTAGTAAATATTTATTAAATCAGACTTGTTTTTAAAGACTTGTAGTTTTGTAACCACTCTCTAGCACTAATACTCTTTGAAGCAGAATGTCAGGCTGTGCAAGTCAGCCTCTATATTGTATTTCCAGTCCTTGTCTGAAAGGATCTCGCCTGATCCTTCTTGACTTCTTTTCACTGCTGAATAGTTAAATAGTTTAAGTTCTTTCATATTCTTGATATTATCAGGTTATATAACCTCCCACTCCATTCCCATTCATCATCTCTGCAATGTAATATTTGCACATGGATTTTTTACATCTTATTTGAGATTTGCAGAGACCCTTAAAGCAATTGATTAAACCCACAATATCTCTCTTTGTGATGCATTTTTAACTTCTCATTTAGAGGCAACTTAATTGAATTACTGTGAGCTTACTGTCAGTATTTTTCTGATATCATTTAATTGTAAGTGTTGAGTTTTTTAGATGCTGAGCTTGAGGCATATTTACCACCCTAATTGCAGACTCATTCTAACTCTTTTTTTGAAGATGATGAGTGTTGAAGTACTGACTCACAGTGGAAAGCAGGCAGTGTGCATCTTTGGAAACCTAAAACTAAGCCATCTAAATCAATGAACTTGGTACAATGATATAAACAGCTTATCCAGTCACCAACAGAGTCAGTAATAGAACTTGGGCATCTGCTTCACATTTTCTTGTTCTCCAACCATGCCATTTCTCTCTCCTTAAAGCATCAGTGACAAATTAAGTAAAAATGGACATGTGAGGAGTATGGGGAAGAGAATGTTGAAAACAAAGCAATTCAGAGTATTTTATCCTTCCCATCCAAGTCAATGGCAGGTGTTCTATGTCCTATTACAGGCTCGATAGCATGTTATGTTGCATCATTTCAGCATACTTGCTCTCAGACTGGATGACTAAATGTCGGTTCAGATAGCAGTTATCCAATCCAAATGATCCACAGTTGGATGGCAGCAGGTGAACAGGAGAGTGTCCATTTCAGAAGCCTATTCTGCCAGTCCATACATGGAAAGCTGCAGATACTCCAGAGTTTTTTAGTAGAAAGGAGCAGATGTAAACTAGGAAATATTTTCATGTGATTTTACAATTCTTTTGTGATTGATTACGGGTCTACACAGGATGGAGAAGAGAGCTCTTCAGAATAAATATGAACAGTTCTTATTATCCATCTTTCCAGTTATTGACACAAAATGGGCAATAGGCTGTGTTACAAGCCAGGAAAAAAAAAAAAAAAACCACACAAAAAATTCACTCTACTAAGAGCCATTTCTTTGCTAAAACACCCATTAAATCAGACTCTTGACATATTCCCAGGCAAGTAAAACTGATCGTGATTGGCTCTGAGTGAAATGGAAATGAGAAAATTCCAATAAACATGTGAACATACAAACTGATTTTCAGCCCATTCTAAACACAGGTTGGCTGAAGATATTACTTGTATAGGCCAGCAAGTGAGAAGCTGAAGTGGATCTGAATGTAAAAGCCAAAATCAATTTGATTTTAAATGATTTTCATCTGATTTTAAAAAGCAATGGTGCAGAACTTGTGTAAGGTTAAAAGGCATCAATTTTGTTCCTTACAGACTAAAGCAAGCTTATTTTTTCTCCTTTATTCAATTTGTTATTTCTTTTTATCCCACTGCTGTTTTCAAGGTCCTGTATATTGCTTTACCGGTTTTAGTTGGAATTATCAGACCAACAATGCAAAGCATTTATACACAAAACTGAACACCAGATGGGACTCCGTGAATATTATATTATTCATGGCAAATGAATTAGAGATGCCTTAAAAAAGAAGAAATCTAGTCTGCTGTGGCATGTCCTCAGCTTTATTCTAGCTGCAGGCTTCTTTTGCCTGTATGCATTGAGTAACCCAATAGACTCAAAATCAAAATCCCCTTTGGAAATAGCAAGAGCTCTTCATGTTGAATTCAGTAGGCTGCTGCTCAGGCTGCCATTCATTTACTGAGCAAAATGATCATGTGATACAGGATCCATAGTGAGTCTGAAGAAATCTGGACTCAATTTTTGTCCTTGTTTTGCCTAGTCTTGGCAATCGTGGGCAAAACATTTGTTCTCTCTCAGCCTTTGTTTCCTAAACTATAATGTGAGAAAAAGAAGTCCTTTATTTTTCATCTTTTGTTATCTGGCAATCTAGACATTACTCTTTTTGTGTAGGGAATTTATTTTTATTGCATGTGGAGCAGCAGCAACCCCTGCTTATCCCACTGGAAAACCAGGGTTTAGCCTCTTGCAGTACTTGGAATGTTGTGGTGCTAATTAACTTGGAATTTCAGAAATACTTTGGTCGGTAATAAGGAAATGTAAGATACTACAGCTCCTCAGATTGGGTGGACAGACAGTGGCCAGGAAATTCAAATGGTTTGAAGTTATTGCTGTTTGTGTTTCAGAAAAATGCTCCTCAATGCCGCTATGGTAAGGACCCAGAGCAGGGGTCAAACACAAGCTTAAATTATGCAGAGTTATTCCACTGTGAAGCTTGGAAGAATTTAAAGGAATTTAAACTGGGACAAAATAGAGCTTGTTGAAATCTTCACACAAATATCCATAATTGAGAATGGTGACAAATGTGTCTGGGCTATTAATTATAAAATCCTATAGCAGGAGGGATTTAAAAAAAACTACAATCCATTTTTTCTGGGAGTATTTTAAACGAGGAGTAAACAAGCTGTTTTCTGAGCCTTCTTTACATGACCATAAATTGAAGAATAGAATTCTCCTTAGAAATTAGACTGTGTAAGTGTCATAAGGTCATTTGCATCCTCTCTTTCAATCTCTCTCTACATTCCAATCGTTATGGCTTCCTACACTATGATTTAATTTTCTGTTTGTTTTTATAAGGGGATTTTATCGCTAATGTTTTTGCGCAGTGTAATTAAAAATCAGCTTCCTTACTGGACACAAGGACTCTGAAGTGAGTTCCCCATGTTTGATGGACTCCTTGCAAAGCAATTTGGTAAATCCCCCATATGAAAAGAGATTATAAACAAGACCTTCAAAAAGCATAAATTTAAAGTTAGATTCTTGTTTACATTTTTTTTTCAGTGAAAGTGCTTGAGTTGTCAGCACTTGGAACCAACTTATGTATCTGAGGGTCTGAATTCTCAGTCAATGCCCTTATCCCTTCACTTCTAATTACTGATCCTTTGTAGTTCAAAATGTCGGTTTTCCAATCTAGATATTTACTGATTGTATACTTTTTACTACAAATTTAAATCATTCCTTATTTTTAAAGCTTCTGTCCCTGCAATAGTAAAAATATAGTGACATAAATGGACTACTAAAATGGCAGTTTAGGTAATCCAGCTTCTTTACAGTCCTACAATTGTATCAGTTCCTGTATAATATCCTTTCTGACAACATTCAAACTATTTTGAAGAAATAGTTGTCAAGCTGAATTTTCTGAAGGATTTGATGCAAAGTCTTTTGTTGGTTTAAAAATTTTAAGATTTTGTGCACTTCTTGTTTGTGTGCCAAAATGTTGCTATTAAGTTGGTGAGGAGTTGTAGGTGTACCTACACAGATTGACAATTGCAAAAATTTCTGGGACAGTACTGAGTATGAAGTGGTTGATGTGAATCTATAGCAGGTTAATATCTTGAAAATTTTGTCTTGCCCTTGACTCAAAAGGGCCCTACATACAGGATTTAGAAGGGGTAAAAGCAGTGAGCCAATTTCTGGAAAGATTTCCAGATGAGAAGAGGCTAAGTAAAATGAGCTTAGAAATAGAGGTATGAAGGCTGCATAATTCCTCATGATACAATCTTAAATTTTATGAAAAAGCGATAGGGAATGCTTCATCTCTATTTCTTAAAATTGTTAATATTGCTTAAACTAATGGAAGCGTTTTTCCACATAAAAATATTAGTAAACTATGGAACTCTAAAGTATCTATAAAAGCCAAACTATAATTAGATTAAGAAAGTAGTTATCTAGACTTGAGAAAGGTCCTCTCATCCTTACAATTAAAATAGAAAATCTTTGCTATTGAGAATAATGTGTTGGTCGTCTCAGCTCAGGAAGTCTGGAAGAGCTGAATTGCAGGATACACGCCATAGAAAGGAGCTCTCTGTGTTATACAATGCTGAAGAATTGCTTTTCCAGAAGTTTTGGGGTTGTGTTTTTTATTCCACCATGAAATTTGATGGAAGATAGGGAAATCCTACAGCAGTGCTATGCCCTCACAATTATTCCACTAATTTAAACCTGTCACACAGCCACTCTGTATCAACATCAAATACGGTTTCTTTCATTTCCAAGTATGCTGATAATGCACTCTCTCACTCAGGTCCATAGCAACTTTGTTCCTGTCCACATTTCGTACCCCAGATAATGCCATGTGTATTCTAGAACATAAATGTGGAGCACATAGCAAGTACTAAAAGAAATGTATCCACTGACATGGGCAAAATTTTGAGCTTGTCTCCCAGTAGCATATGCATGCACCTACATGCAACTGTGAAATAGAGCAATAATGCCTAACCTGAGGCCTACACTCGCTCTAAAAATACCAGAGTTTAGCCCTGAAATGTTTTCGTCTTAATCAGGGATTGAAATCCACAGTAAGACCTAACATCCCAGAATCTGAGTCATCCATCTTATGTTGAGAAGCATGTTGCGACCAGTGATGATTTTTTTTCCCCCAAGAGCTAATCTGGCACATAAAGGATGGAAACATTAGACATTTGCTTCTTTTTATTGCAAAGTAGTAGCTGTTTCTTGACAGGACAAAAGTTGAGTTCCTCTCAGGAGGATTGCACTACCAGCGTCCTTTGCTTGTTGCTATCTGGGATTGTCTCAACAATGCAGACAGAGCCTGCTGTTACCCATTACTTTCTCTTCTCATAGAGCTGCTCTGGATTAGCCAGGCAGATCTCTGGCAGCTTAGCATTTTGCACGCTACCAACAGCAAGAGTCAGTCCCTACAAGCCACTCACCTTGACAGGGACAGCTGCACAATTTTTCCAAGTAGTGGTTTTATTAGAGTTTGACTGTTACTGGAAGTGCTGAGTGAGCCCATGGCTAGAACTCCCCATGGACTCACAGTGTGTTGCATATTTCAAGAAAGAAGGAGAACTTGGGGTTTCTATTATCATTTGTGCATGAACCAGCATTGTCAGAGTCTAGACATGCTTGATGAGCCACCAGACTTACATTGTGCCAGGAAGCTGTGAATTGAGTTGCTGCCTGGCAGAGAACGGTGAATGAAGCCATTAAACACTTTTTTTTCTCTCTCTCTCTTGTTGGGTCTCATAAATGTAAAAAACTCAACCTTTTCAGGCTGACTCCCCCTCCCTCAGTCCACACACAACCATTCCAGTTAGCCCAGCCACTCTATGGGAATATTTTGTTCTACGATCTACAGCAGCAAGAATATATGAAAAGTTGAGCTTGTGTCATCAGGGAGAGGAGGGCAGAGCTCACTCACCAAAAGGTGGTCAGCAACCACCATGTATGCTTCACCTTTAAGTGCCCTTTGGCTGTATGCTAGCACCTGTAGAGGTTAAAAATCACCTAAAAGCGATTGCCTCCTGGGTTTGGGCCTTTGAAAGGTGGGTGAGGGGAAAAGTTTGGGTGCATAAATAAGCTGAAAAAATCCTCACTGTCAAATGAAATGTTCCTCTGCTTTATCACCATTATTTTTAGTGAGATTTTGCATTATAGTACCTTGAGTTTTAAATTAAATGTCAAATATAATTTGGCACTACAAAGAATGAATTATGTGACTGCCCTTAGAGAAAATCAGAAGGCTTAGCTCTGTGAGTTAAATTGGTATCTGCCTTATGCTGAGCTGATGTGGGCTAATTGATTAGGATCTGACAGGATACCATATTGCAAATTCAGCACAATCTCTTCCATTAAAAAAAAAATAGACCTAAGGTACCTTTAGGGAAAAGCAAAAGATCTTCTGTAAAACAGAATGGGGAAAGGAAAAGAGTATCTTCAAGGACTCTCTTTTGCACTGATGGGTTAGATTGCCCAGAAGCCCACACTTCTTAAGGGTACAACTATGGATGTTAATATGCCCCAGGTCACTTTGGAAGCAGGTATGCAATCAAATTTCAGGTTCTTCTGGCCTAATTTTAAAGAGCAGCAAAATATTTTCTCAGTTAGCTGACTAAATCTATCTCCATAAGAACTAAGATGACAAAGTGCCACTTCAGATCATTAAAGGAAGGCCATACATTTTAATCAGTTAATACACGAGGAAGGACAAACCAAGTGCTGGAGCAGTGGGTCATTTTATAAATTCAGTGCTTTTGGCCTGCTCCCTTTCAAAATGCATGATGTTATTTCCTGGAAACATCAGTCTTAAAAAACTATTGTCAAGTAAACAAGCCTTGTGTTTCTCACAGCCTTCATGTCTGTGTAGTCTGGGTTTAATTTTCTGTTAAGTACGGGTAGTGTGGGGGGGAGGACTAAGTCTGAAGTTCTAATGTAGTCAGGCTGGAATCTGTCACTCAGCTTATTGCATGTTGATGACTCAGTGCAGTTTCAGCTGTAAGCAGACCATGATTTATGGACACCAAGTGAACTCCTGCGGCAAAAACCAGCCATGAGATCAGAGCAGCAATAGGGCCCTTTTTTGGCAGGAGACAGCGCCTGCATTTTTCTCATTCATGCCAAACTGCTTTGCACGGCAATTAGCTCTGTCCTCATTTAGTCTCCAGTCCCAAAGGGTAATGAAAGTCATATATCATCTTCAAGGCTGCTAATTATCCAGCTCAGTTACAGGTAGGCTTTGTAACTGTGAGAAGGGTCTGTCTGCTTGATATTTATTGCTCTTCTAATAAGCAAGCAAAGGAGGGGGGGGGGGGGAACTCTTGAAAGCTTGCCCATACCCCTTGCCTCAGATCCTTGACATACCTTCAGCAAATGTGCAAGTCAAAGGGGAAATGTCTTCATTCCACATATCCATTTTTCATGCTGTAACTAAACATTCAGCAAGAACAGAGCAAGTGCTTGAAACATGAGAGAACATACATTTGGGGTGAGCTAGTCTCTAGTTGTTTGCTTGTGGAAAGACGATCCTCTGAATAAACAGACATGAAAACAGGAAGGGCAGTAGGGAGGAATGAGGAACTTCTTTCTCCTCTTCCACTCCTTTCTCTCCCAACCCTTCAGCCCACACCACAGCAGCATCTTGGGAAAATGAGGGGGTTAGAGAACTGTGTTTGTTTTACTGAAGATATACCAGAGGAACTTGATATTTCAACCCTCTCACCATCAGCCCTGAAACAGAGTAAAATTCAAATCTCTGTTTAGAGTTCAGGCTCTGCCTGACTTTCTGTAAGATGCTGAACCAGATGCTTGGCAATTTCAGTTGTTTTGGAAGTTGGTACTGATTGAGCCTTGCCGAGGTCTTGCAACTAGGAGCCATCTTTTACTATAGTCAGAATATTGGCTAAATCAACAGTCCAAGTAGCTGAGTTCTTACTGTGATAAGAAATGAACTTCAACTTGTATGAAATCCTTTTAACTTCTGAAAAGGGAGAGAATGGGGAGAGAAGAAGAGGTGGAATGTCTGAGGGGGCTGTATTCAAAAACACAGAGATAAGAGCTTCAGCTTTCCCTCTTCACAGACAGTATTGTCTGCAGCACGGACAGTGGGAGAGAGGGAGAGAGCTCTACTTTGCTTTTTAGTTAGTTTTAGCTAGCTGAGGCAGAGAAGTTTCCTGGAGCGTGGCTTTTCTTTTTCTTGGAACTGATCAGCCCTGCTCTGGACTGAAAACCCAGAACCACACTGGGAGCTCACATCTGTGGCTCACTGAGGCCCAGGACACGGCATTTTCCAGTGCAGGAAGGACTGACAGAGACTGAGGGAGCCGAGCTACAGCCCACCAAAAGGACTTTCTGACTTTGCCATCGCTTCAGAATGTTGAGAGGTTTTATTGTTTAGTATTATTAATTTTTTATGCTTGTGAATACTTTGCTTAAATAAACAGGTTTTTTCCACTTTTTTCCAAGAAAATATTTTCCTGAACCAGCTGGAGAAGGAGCCACTTGAATCTGCTTTCTAGAGGGACCCCTTTGGAAGCTTCCTCCCAGATTTGCCCTAAACCAGAACAAATACACTCAGCAAATAGAGCTTTAGCTGGCATTGACCTGCGGCTGGAGATAAAATGAGGAGGAGGAGCAGAGATGCTGCTCAGCATTTGTGCGCCATGAGAGCAGCATGTGACTCTACTGGTAGAAGGCAGAGAAGATAAGGACCTGCTGTCACAGAGGAGGCACTGATGCAAAGAGAGTACACTGCTGCAAGGTGTGGAGCTCCTCGGGGGGGAGCTAACTGCAGCGCAGTGGGAGATCTGCAGCTTTTCAAGGCTTTGAACTGCCGTGTGGCATTGGGAGGGGTCCAGCACTGCTCTGGTGCCTCTGGGTATCTCTGCTGGACTCATCCAGGCCTGACTTTCATTTCTGGCAGCAGCAGGAAAGCACTTACAGGGTGGGGATTTGAAAGAAGGAGAGGAAGTTCCTTAATCTTTTTTACATCTCCTCTGTATCTTTGCTGATGTAAAAAATGGAGGATCAACTTTCATGATCAAATGTGATTTCATTTTTCATTGGGTTGAGAATGGCAGAACGTTTTGCGGGTTCTCATCTTGGCCTGGAGGAAGCACTAGAAAACTGGATGAGATCCAGGCAGTTCAGATACCAGGACTCAGAGGAGCATTTGCAAAGGAGTGGGTGCTCATCTGTCATGCATTGGCAGGTTCCCTTGAACTCAGTAGTACTCATCTGATTTATACCAGTCACAGAGGTGCCCTGCAAACTTTGAGTTATTTGTCTACGCTGTCTTTGCCAAGTTTCCAAACCTGTTGACTTGAACTTTCAGTCGTTGCATTCCAAGTGCTCTCACCCCACCCTTCCTGGCAATAGGTATCCACGTAGCTCTGTGTGATGGCTGTGGGAACTGCTGTTGTATATCCTACTGCAGAACAGAGCACTGGTGTCTGTATCCTGCTGTCTTGCAGAGTCAAGGCTTGAGGCACTGTGCCACTGGTGCTGAGGTGAAGGGCAGTGAGTTGGATAGAAGTCTTTCAGGATCAGAGTGGTGGTCTATCTAATCTGGGATCTTGGCACTGAAAATGGCTAGTGCTAACTGCCATAGAGGAAACTGCCTCTTTTTCTCCTATTATTTAATTCTTCTGCTATGAAGCGGCCTTTTTTTCTCAACAGTAAGAATATGTTTCTAAAAAAATAATTTAACTTTGCACTACTAATTCTGTAGTCCCCAAACTTGTCTTTTTACAGGACTTGAAGTTTTTCTGCTGTCTTTTTGTGTATTTAGTGGACAGTGGGGGAATAGATAAAAAATATTAAAGGCTTCCTCCGAATTCTGCTGAAGCCACTAGTGTATTGCCTTTTCCATTCCACCATTTGATTTAGATCTGCCTCGTAAGTCAAGTTTTCATGTAATGCTAATTAGCGTGACACCAATATTCAGTACAGTTTTGGAAGTAGTATCTTCTGAGATGAAGATGAAAGTAATGAAAAATGAATGTTCAAGCCTCACAGTTCCCTGTCCATAATGTTTCTCTTACAATTTCATTTCATTTGGTTTAATTTACATTTCTTGTCCGATCTCTTGAAACAAACATTTGTCTGATGTATCTTTTTCCATTTCTATTACCAGTGACCATCATATCATAAAGGCAGGTGTGCCAAATGCTTGCTATTTGTCAATAATTTGATTTGTTGCTGTTCAGCAAATAACACGGGAATCTGCTGTTTTCCTTCTCCACCAGAAAGGGGTGATACTTGGGTGTAGTTTGATATCAACCATGGCTAATCTATTTCTAAAGCCCAAAAAGGTGGTGAAAGGGTGTCTGTCCCTGGGCCTTGTGTTGTGTCAGCAGCAGCACTCATCCAGCTGTACAGCTGCACTGGGGACCGGATCTGGCTGACTGCTGAGGATGCATCTCCATGTGCTGACACAAAGCGTGGAGGACAGACAGGTGAGATGGGGGAAAGGAAGAGTCGTCCCTTGCAGTAGTATTTCAGAGTTCAGCTAGATGAAGCTGACCATGAAATCACACCCTTACTGTAGCTGCATCTCTATTCTTTCCATTTAGACCCCAGTTTGTTAGATGATTCTTTCTGCAAGCGAAAAGAGGAAAAGAAACATGTAGACATGCTTAATGTGTTTAGAAATGTGCAGGATAAAAAGACCAAACCCATTGAAACAATTAAAGCCTTTCCTGTAAATACTTGTATGTTTTACTTTGCTGATAAACCAGAACGGCGCTGCTGTAAATGGAAACTGAAAGACTATTCTTGGCAGTTGTGTGCTTTGGATCTGTCACATACAGGGATTTTCTGAAAAGGTGAGCTGAAGGAGTATTTCTAAGGAGGAGTTTAATTTGAAAATAGGCTGTCAGGGGAGCCTGAAAAAGATATAGCAATCGCAAGTCTTTGATCACATTATATCTCAAAACTCTGATCCTTGCTGCATGGACCTTACACAAGATTTAACTGTTTTCCAAGCACCTAACCATAGCCTGAAAAGAAATCTGCTGTAAGATAATTTTACTGTTTCCTTTCAGATTAAGCAGGGAAAAAAAGGAAAGGACTAGGGAAATCTCTATTTGTGACAATTAAACTGTGGATTTTCAAAATTGTTCTTGAGTGTGAGTTAACTGCCATGGGAACCTTGCTCTGCATGTTCCTTGTGGCAAACTATTGTGGTCAGCCTCCATGTTAAACAGCTTGGGCTGCAAGAGAACTCCAGACAGCTCCTGGGGACTTGGTTTTGGGAGGGGTGACCCTGGCTGACTCCCCTCCCAGCTGCTGTTGCATGGGGGATGTTTTTCCTCTTCTTAACTGTGCTATCCCAGAGCCCACTGGCATTGCTGCTAATGGGCAGCAGTGGGTCTGTGCTGGAGCCAGCTGGCATTGGCTCTGTCAGACATAGGGGAAGCTTCTGGCAGCTTCTCACAGAAGCCACCCCTGTAACCTCCCCCACTGTAAAACCCTTGCCATGCAACCCCTTAATCAGCACTGCATAAAAAAATCACTTAGAGGATTTAGGTATTCAGGCTTGGTTTGTTGTTTTTTTTTTTACTAAAATGTCTCTGAGTATAAAATTGGCGGGAGGGAATAGGTATTTTGTCATCCTTTAAATTTTATTTTCATGGATAAATGACTAAAGAATGGGCTGTACAAATCACTGATCAATACACGTGGTCAGGGAAATGTGCAAAAGAGCTTTGAAGTGTGAGGTACAGGACATGAGTATTACTTCTTATGATGGACGTTTTGTTTTCTAACATGCATTTCTATGCTCAACAGCTTCCTTTTGTAACAGGCATTCATTAAAAATTTGACCAGCTGCAACTGGGAAGGCATCAATCTGATTTCATTTGGTAGATGTTAAGGTCATTGTCAGGGCTACCAAACCTTTGGCATATGTATGTGAAGACGGGTTGGGAAGGAATGTTTTATACAATCTCTTCTTACGTATGCTGCTCTGTACATGCTCTTGTATTATGGTCATCTCTCTAACATCATGTATGTGTCATTCCATTTTATGAAAGACCAAACAAAAATGCACTATGGGTATAGAACAAAAGAGGCTAAAGTTTTCAGTGATAGTTCTTGAAAATTTGTTCTTTTGCTCTGTAAAGTAGTTTTGAGGGTCCAAGAGAACCTATTTCTTGTCCTGATGAACTCTGGCCTTTCTATAGAGTGTCCTTTTAGGACAGAGGGCTCTAATTGATTATGGTCTGCATCTTGAATATGTACATAAGTATTTTGGAAAAATAAAAAAAAATTTATATTGGTTTGAAATTTTATGTAACATCTTTGTAGGTAGCACAAAACAAAAGTAGCTTGGTTGCAGTACTACTGTGGAAACATACAGATGCACCCTTTTATGGGAAGCAGCCAAGGTCTTTGTGAGCTCTCATGAGAATTCAGTAAACAATACACAGTAGCTGGCTAGAATTGGCTAATTAATGGGTTTATTCTATGCTGATTTTTACTACCAAGTTTTAAAGGTAATAATGGAAGGCTCTTTCTCAAATTAAACATTCTGTGTCTCATTCACATAAGTTACCTGTTATTCATGGTTCTCTCTCTTAATCTGAGGGTTGCCATCCTTGGGTTTCTCCACTGTAACTCAGAGAGTCCTGGGGCCCCTGTGCCTTTCCTGCTTTGGGGATACTGGCAGAATAAAGGTGATGAGTAAAGAATAAATGTGTTCTTGCTGTTTAAGAAAGCTTCCTGAATATGCAAGATTTTCCTTCTAGTAAGTAGGGAGTTATTTCATAACTGCTGTTCTATTTTGCTCTAACTGTTTGAGGTTATTCCTATCATTCCTATTCCTGTTTCTAAGCTATATCACATTATGATTAATTAACATGCTTTTTGGGCAAGAAGGTAAATGTTTTATTTAATAATACAGTAAGAAAGCTACCAACATACCAATGTTTAGTGAATTATCATGGAACTGGTAGTTTTCAGATTAAAAAATTATCACACTAAGTAATTATTTTCAGAAGAAATCCCTTTATTCCTATCTTGCTTCACAGAGCTGGACTCATGTTTATGGGGTTTTCAGTCTTCAAGCCAAGAGAACCATCCAGTTGCTCTCATTCAAACTCTCATTCAAAGAGATTTTAAGTCCATTGCAGTATTTGCTCATTCTAAGCTATTTAATTGCCTAGAAATAAATATCATTGCTAAACAAGCAAGAGAATGCATCTTCCTGCAGTTAGTTCTGCAAGCAGTACCATACTGTTTTATCCCAGTTTTGGCCTGGCTTCAAGGAGCAGACATTGGGTGTATCCAGGAGTCCCAATGTCTCTGCAGTACAGTGACTAGCACCTCATTTGGGGCAGGGCTCAGTTATGGCTTGTGGTAGATCCCTGTCCAACAAGGGAGCAAGAATTGTATGAGCTCTTTCTCTTCATGCCTTCCTAAGTGCACTCCTACCTCGCTGATTTCTGCTTCCCCAGCCTCATATATATCTGTGTCCCAGCTGAGACTCATTGGCAGAGGAAAGCAATCAGAGCTTGCCTTTCAGCTTTCCACATAGTTCCCAGGAGTCTATATGCCTTAAAGGCAAAAAACCTTTTGTGCTTATTGCCAATACAGATATTTTCATCCTATTTATGGACACATCAACACTGCAAGTGCTGAGACACACAAGCTGGTGCAGCATGAGAAAGTCTGGAACAAAGAATGGTGGGAAGGACAGTGAATACATCCATGCTTGTTTTCTAGAACACTGCTTAGTCTAAGGAACAGCATGTGTGCAAACACAGTCAAATGGCCTCTAGATCTGAGCTCTTATCTCTGCACATCATCACACAGACTAACCATTCAATCTGCATCCTGGAGTCAGAGTCTCAAGTTCTCAGTGAGATAAAATTCTCATTGGAGTCTGGCAGAAGGAACATATCATTTTGTTCAAAAAACACTGAATATGCAGTAGCAGCTGTGAGTTGTCAAATCCAGCATAGGATTATACCCCACATCATATGCTTCAGCACTTTATACAGACTATGTTTAAATTAATTTTTAATTAGCTCATTATACAGATAGAAGATCTGCTCATCTCAAGTTTTATAACCACAACTTTGCCTGCAGGTCTCTCTATCAGACGGTTGGATGATGGCAGCACCCAACTTCAGCTGGAAGTGCTCAAACCCTGCAGCAATGAGACTAATATTAAAAGCCCTGATAGTATCAGGCACCACACTCCATTATATCACGACTGCATTTCCATCTTCATGCTCAGTCTTCTTATAAAGAGCTTGTGGAGAGCAGGGGCTCATGACAGCTGGAAAACCTGCATGCCACAGAGAGCCAGATATCTGACTGTGCATAATGGTGCTACCCATAACCTTGGCATAGGTTTTGATGATGAAGTGCAAGGTAAGCCCACCCAAAGTGATTCATATGAATTGTTGGTCTGGAGATCTCAAACCACAGATCTCCCTCTTCTGGCTGGAGAAGATTTTCTAGACATACATGCCTGATGAAATGTGATGGTGCCAGTTGCCCATAATAGGATTACCTGCTTTGAGAATGAAATACCTTCTCTGTCCCAAATCTGTTCTCTATCATGAGATACACTGTGGATGTATGCAGTATGAAGCATGCATAGAAGTGGCTGACAAAGTAGTAACTTTACAGACCTAGAATTAGGGTACTTCTAAAGCCATTTGTTTAGGTTTGTACAGGAAATATGTTGCGCAGTGAGGGACAGGCCCCAGACCACTTAAGATCCAAGTATTGTGCTTAACCAGAGATCATCCTTATCTCCCTGGTATCTGTGCAGTAACAGTTCCTTCATTAAATGTTTTTAGTTGTATTAACATATGCTCCTTGGAGCTTTCAAACTATCCCTGTGTAAAAAGCTGACCACAGTTACAATGAGATTATTCTGAGAATTTGTTTTATCTTTTGGTTTTTTTTTTTTTCTTTCCATTTGCTATCATAAATGCCCTCAGAGAAGTAATTTCCATGAGATCAGGAGCTGGACATTTTATATGCTTCAGTATGACTTTTTAAGGATAGCCATACTGCAAGAGACTGGCTTCACAATTATCAGACAGAAGCAAAGGCTGTCAGCTTGACAAAAACTGTAAACTTAACTCAAAAATTCTTGTGAAAGTGTATGATTTGTTCTTTATGCTACAGCAAATCTTTATGGAAGGATATTCAATCTCAATTTAGTTTCTATGAAATCCTGTTCTTGGCCCATGTGTAACCATACCACACTTCAGTGATGAGAGGTGATCCAGCTGCAAAGACTCCTTAAGCTATTGTCCAGCCGTTCACACCTCTGGAATTTCATAATAAATTGAATCAACTGAATGCGTGGGGGGTTAGACAATGAACAGATCTAAGATGAGTCATTGGTTTCGCCACTCATTTAGTTTCTAATTTCATTCCTGTACAGATTGTTTATCTAGGAAGAACAGGACAGGGAATGTGTGAGGATATACGTGCTGTTTATTTAGAGCTGTAGTAGAAAGTTAATTCCTAAGTAGAAGCTCCGCTCTGAAGCAGAGATAGAGAGCAACTGATTTGCTAAAGGGCTATAATGAATTTATTTATTTTAATGACATTTCTTGTCTTTTATGTGTAACAAAACAAGATAGTGACTTTCTTCAAAGCCCATCTGTTTGAGATCCTTCATTGTTATTGATTTCCATTCAACTCCTTCCAGTTTCTCTATGAGTTAACAGCATTCAAGGGCCAAAGCCTAGTGATATATTTGCTGTAGTTTTATCAATGCTGTACAAAGCCTCATCTCTTCTCTAGTTCCTGATTGTGGTGAGTGCAAGGATGGAAAACTAAGCAGCACTGAAGAATTTCAATATACTATTTCACTGCAAACTCACATTATATTTGCTATTCTCTTTGAAGTCAGCAGAAAAGCCCTGACTGACATCAAGTGAGTGTCTGGTTCTGTGTTTCTGACAACATTACTGCTTGTCTGGTGTAGCAGTCCCTGTGGCCACTGAGAGTGAAAAGTAGCGGAGGCAGTTTCTCAGAGGCTGGGAATACCAAGAGCCCAGATAATTCACCCTCTAAGTAGCCTGGCATCCCCCTCACCTGTTCTTTTCAACTTGTGCTGTTAGTGCCACTGCCACTGTGTCGTGGGTCTGTGCTGGATTGTTACTAAGAATACAAACGAGGGCACCAAAGTAACTGTTGGGCATGAAAGGGGGAGTAAGCAAATATTTAGCTTGCCCAAGAGTGGTAATGTTCTCAATGAACCTGGCTATTTCTCTGAATTTAGATGTTGCAGAGGATTTTCCATAAGAGACAGGCATCCAGCCTCCAAAAATATCTTGTGCCTGATCTTTCCAAACCCTTCGTAATGTACCTTGCCAGTTATATGTTGCTGAGCAGGAAGGTTGAGAGGATTATTTCAGCTGTGGCAATCAGTTGACACTTTGAACCACAAGATCGGATTACTTTTGGCATTTAATTTTGAAATATTTCCCCCAGATGTACAGTACCTTTGCATGTTTCCCGGATGAAATTAATTTTGTTATTTCCTGCTCTTATTTTTAAGCTTTTTCAGGTCCTCTGTGTTATTTCTCTGTCTTCGCTTATGTTTGCAACACTTCCTAATTTAGCATCTTCTGCAAACTTAATTACTATATCAACTTTTTTATATCATTTGATAAGTGGTTTTAAAATATTACTGAATATCACTTGAGTTTAACACAGTCTTTGCAAATTTCCCAAGGGGCAGTTCCCTCAGATCATTTGTTCTTGGGGGTTTGTGCATGGCTAGTGTATCTGACACTGTGGATGTACATAAGACTACTCAACAGAAATTGCTGATGTCAATTAATGCTTTCTTTGCTCTGAAGGACTTCATCTACAGACATCTTGAAGGTGTGAAACAGCATAATTAGGTCATAGGGATATGGTTGTGCAATAACACATGAGTTTTCTACAGGAAACATCTAGCAAAAGTGAATTTAAAGCTGTCACAAACATGCTTCATGTCATAGGTGAAAAAATAAAGACTCCAATAGGGGAAGAAGACTCAGATAGTCCAAGCAAGCCTGACAGTTCTTTTAAGGATCAGGACTAGTGAAAGCAATGATAAATAAAGAGGTCCAAGGGCAGTGCTTCATAGTGCTGTAAAATGGTGTGTTGAATTTGATTTATAAGGGGAAATCATGGAGCTGAGAAAGAAAAGCATGAAAACAGAAAAAATGCTTGAGATGGCCATTTCAAAAAAATGGAGTAAGAAAGTTGTGAGGCCAAAAAAAAAAAAAAGTGTTGATGTAGCTGAGGCAGCAGATGGCTGATGTATAAACTCTGAGCAGTAGAATAAAGAAAAGGCTGAATTTTTAATTTTTAGATCCAGTTTTATGCCACCATCTAAACAAATGTAGTTGAATATTTCAGGTGACTTGTCACTAAATGACTTACTAATGTCTGATGTATCATATATAGTTTAATTTTTTTTTTTAATTCATCTGTATGGCAGTTTAGTAAGAGTGTAACAAGTTCCTTACGTAACCTCTTAGTGCTTCACACTGGTTTACTTCACGTGGTTATTAGAGATTATATTTTCCTGTGCCTGTTTGACTTTGGTGGAGATTTCTTACTGGGCTGGCACATCTCTTTGAATTGCTTGTTCTTCTTTACCTTTTGCAATTGCCTATATTCTTAATACAGCAGAAAGAACATAATGAGATACTTTGTTTACTGTGTTTCTTTTTACACAAGTCTCTTATATTTGAAGAGGAATTTTTTATTTAATTATTTTTATAGTCTTATTTAATCGCTATATCTCCACTATAATGGATCATATTTTGCAGTTACTGCCACTTTCTATTTTAGATACTTTATTTGGCCTAATCATGAACCAGGTGCTAGGTGCTGGGCAAAAGGAAAGAAATCATGGGCTTTTTCCCAGCTAATTTGCAGCTTATTGACGGTTGGTGTGCTGTTTTGGTGTTTGGAACTGATAACATTGTATTTCAAGCATTGTTAGGATTCTAAAACAGTCTTCACCACGCTGGAGATTTTAATGAATATGCTTTGGCAGAATGAAACTGGAGAGGTTAGTTGGGTTTCCTGATTGTGTTTTTTTTAAACCAAAACATAGTTTACAAGACCACAGAAAAGTGCTGGTCAGATAGTCTTTAAAACAGAAATGGTGCTGTTTTACAAGAGCTTGTCATGACACCCAAAGCTTTTTGTGGGGTATATGCAGGATTTACATAATCAAACTTAAGCAATCTAGCAAGCATGTGTGACTATATGAGGTCCAGGCTCCTCATATACTAAGTTAAGAGAGGTAGGTACCCGCTTCTTCATTGTCCTCTGGAAGTTCCCCTTTCACATAAAACCTGCTGGCCAAGGGACCTCTGGGAAGTAGGTATCACACTCCAGTTGTGCAGCCACACTGCTGTCTTCAAGCAGGGATCTGCACAGGCAGAGTCTCAGTAGTGAACAGTTATGTGTTTTTTTTTTAACAGTAATATCACAACTATGCTTAGGGATCAGTGTCATTGTGAGGGGGCTGTGGGCAAAAGTGATCAGCTTGTCTTTACACAGAAGAGAGTCTGGATTGAAGGGGGTCAGATCAGGAGCTTGTAAATGAAAGCCCTGCCCTCACTAGGCTACACTGCAGTGGGAAAAAAAGGCTCAGTGCACTTCTCTGGTAACCTCACTTATTAGGCAATTTTAATATAGCTGTAATAAGCTCCCTTCAAGCCAGACCTTGGATAAGGCCTTAGAAATGCTCAGCTGCCATATGTCTCGTAACAAATATCACAAAGTATTGATTTATTCCATAACCACTCCCTGCCATGTGTTATGTAAATAACGACGTTTGATAGAGTGTGTGGTTCTCCGTGCTGTAATGCAGAGGTCTTGGGAAGGCCTTGAGTCAAAAGATGAAAGGCCAACTGTCTCCAGTTGTCCTCAGGATGTGTGCATGACACTGCAGCTGCATACACATGCACCAAGCCCTTCCCTTTTGAGTGCATTTAATAATAATGATTTTACTATTATATCTGGTTATGCTCTGACTAGGTGAAATCTTCTAATTACATAGCTTTGAATTGTCTCAAATTGTCTCTATCTGTAACACCGTTAGTAATTCTCTACCGTAAAACTAACTTCACAGTGCTTTCGCTGCATATGCTTATATCTCTACAGATTTAAGTTAGGAAAAAACCATGCAGTCTGAAAACACCACTAATTGTACTTAAGCTTGTATGTTGCAGAGCAGCCTCATTCTGTTTTCCCACAGCCAAGGGAAGGCCTCAAGGCCAAAATGTCACCTCAGATTTCTTTTGATCTCAACTTATATTTTATTAACCCTTTTAACTTCACTGAGAGTGTGCAAGGAAACATGTATATTCCCTTTCATATAAACCCAGCATTGTCCTTACATCTTGCGTGCAAATGTATGGACAGTTTTTCATACAAAGGATTATTTAGATGTAATCTATATGCCTTGTGAGTTACAGATAAGAAGGGGCGGGCAGCATTTATTCTGCAATGTTTATGATTTATTTGCCTTTTATTTTCTCTCTTTAACTCCATCCAAAATATTTCTGAGTCTTAGTGAAATATAATACTAGAAGCCTTTAATGGCACCTTTTCATCTCACAATTGCAGAGTGCTTTTCAGGGCTTAATTAAATTTTACAGCGTGCCTTTCAGGTGAATGTAATTTGAATGCATCCATTCCTGTTTGTGAGGAAACTGAGGCAGGGAGTGGTGATTAGCTCAAGGCTGTGAGCCAAATGAAATCTTAGAGTAAGAATAATGGCCCAAGAGATTAGGAGATTGGATAATTTCAGCAAAATGTGGTTCTTAAAAATTTCATCAGACAGACAACACAGATGATGGCTGCCTGAATGGCAGAGGGGACAAATAGCTTCCCCAGATTCTTCCTTTCCTTAGCCTTTGTGATGACTAGTGCTTTATGCCTCAGTCCAGTTTTGGCCCCACCAATCTTTGAGCATGCCAGATGCTTGCTCAGTCCTCCTATACAATCAGGAGAAAAGGAGTCAGTGGCTACACTCTACCTCTGTCATCTTCTCAGCAAATGGTTCAGCCTTTCCCCTGAGAGGCCCCTTAGGGTGGGATCTGAATGCGTCCACCCACTCCTACAGCCATGGTCTTCTACGAGATAAACTCTGCCATGTTAGTTGGGAAAGGCCTGAAGCTCCTTGCCTGGTGGTCAGGGGTGAACTTTTCATCCATCTCCTCACTGGGAAGTACGGAAAGCAGCCTGTCCTCTTCTGTAGGTAAGCAGGGAGAAGGGGAGAAACTGCTGAGACAGGAGTGTTCATTTATTTTGCACATGTATCTTACAAAGATCCTCTATAGATTCGGTCATCAGCAGTTACTACCCAAACATGGTTACTGATGATGCTGTAGGATAGGCCATAAAGCATCATATGGGAATGCACAGGGGAGTGGCAGATACTATTTCTGGGCCCTCAGTTCATAGGTCAGAAATCATACTTGCTGTGGCCAGAGACTGACTGCAAGGGGAATGGAGCTCCATGAGTGTCACTGCCCCACTGTGTGTAACTATCTGCAGAGGGGATGGCATTATCCAGCCTCTCTGGCAGGCCTAGAACTCATATATGCTGCAATTTAAAAAGTGGGGTGTGGCCGTTTCTTTGAAGATGTGTGAAAGAAGACTGAAATCAAGCACCTGAGAGATCCCACAGATACAGTACCCAGGCTGAGAGCGCCCTTTCCTTTGTATCTGCTGTCATGGTGAGAAAAGGTCACCTGGCCGTGAGACAGGCTCAGAACAAACAGGTTGATGTTTTTAATGAGCTAAAGAATCAGTCTTTGGGAAATTCATTCTCTCAGTAGAGAAGCCAAAGATTGAATGATGTCACTCTGTTACCAGACATGAGTCTGAGATCCAGAGGAAAGAGAGGACACTTGTAGTGCTTTGCTGCCTGGCTCTGCTGAAGCCTCAGCCTGCAGTGGGCAAACAGTACCACATCTGGGCTTTCCAAAGCCTGAGCAGGGTACAGCAACCACAATGTCTGACTCCAGATCCCCCGTGTAGGGTATGGAATGGGGGACACAGTATGTTTCCAGTGTGCTGTGACATGACAGTCAGTCAGTAGCCACTAAGCAGGTATAATGAAGGCAAAGAGAAGTTTTCTGTTTCCATTGCTGTCAGCCCAGTGTCTTAAAAGTACTTACCTGGGAGTGAAATGGCTCCTCTTGGTTCTGCAGAGGCCAGTCTTCCATTGCTGTATTATGAAAAAGACACTGCATGGTTTGTGTTTTTATCAGAATAGTATTATCAGAGTACAAATGAGGCCATGCAACTGCTGAACAGGTTTTGCCACTTATTGTTGATCATCTTTCTAATAACTTTCTTTTCTCCTTCATGTTGATCTCTTCTAATAGTGAAGTCAACAGCTGTGGCCACGTGTACAGGACATACTTTGACAGCAGCAGGACTCAGCTGACAGACTCTGGAATATATAATTTCAGTAGCATCATCTGGGTCTATAGCTGGCTCTTCTAGAACTGCATTGAAGGTTGAAGGCCTTGTGTGTTGTTCTTCTTTTCATCTTCTTTCCACTCATGAGCGTTGCACAGGGGTCTTAAAGTGTGTGTAGGAAAATGGACCTTGGGGACAGACTTTACTTCAGGGTTAGAAATACAGCCTTTTTTCATTTACAAGTGCTTGGTTATGCATAAATCTGTTTCACTACCCAAACTTCACATCAAAGTATTTGAGCTGTGCTGTACTTGATGAGAGCAAGAGTGCATATTTGTCATTGCATAGGTGAAACAGAAATTCTTTTGGGAACAGGGAGACAGAGACCTGAACACAATACACCACAGAGGACTTGCTGCTAATTCAGTGACAGAAATTTTGGGGGTTTTTACATTAATGACATCCCTCCAGATGAAATCCTCTGCAACAGATGCCATTTTGAACCTATTTATGATTGAGGCTATTTCACAAGGGTGCTTAGGCTCCTTTGAAACCTCCCTGTGGGGCTGAGTTAGTGGCTTAGGAGACTCCAGGCCACCAGGATGGAGTGCAGAAAGTGCCCAGAAGCCTAATTTGCCTCTCACAGAGCACAAACACTCCCATTGACCCCACTGCTTGAATGCCTCTGCTGTCAGAAGACAGCCAAGGCAAGAATTCAGTCATGTATATCAGGAGGAATTTCTGCTGATACCACACTGGGGAGAGCAAGAGAAGTTCGCTGTGAGTGGAGAGGGTGTCCTCAAGATCAGGATGCATTCCTGCCCTTCAGTGGGAATGATTCCCGGGGGTTGTTAAAAGTGTTTTGTTTTCAGGAAGATCAGCTGCACTTTTCCCTTGTCCTTTGAAGATTATTTTTGCTCTGTAAAAGGTTCTAAAAAATGGCAAACCAGTACAGACACATACCAAAAAAAAAGAAAACACAAGGTTATGGGAAGAAGCTGAGATTCTATCTATTTTATTGAATGATCCTGGAATACAGTAACAAGGGACAATCGTGTGCTTAATCATCTCACTCTTAGAAATGGAAACGACACTTGACAACAGAATGTACTGATATGAATGTAAGAGTAGGGGAAAGGAAAAAAACCTAAGGAACAAAATAAGCATAATGTGTAAACAATATCCTACTAGGAGTATTTGTAGTGACAGATGCTTTGGTAGATAGGGCAAAAAATATATTCCTTTCTCCTAAAGGGAAATAGGTGGAAGTCCATCAAATAAACTTTGTCCTGGCATATTTTATTTTTGCATGGAGGAAAAGGAAAAGATCGTTTTTGATGTCAGATTTTTTTTTCTGCTGTTTTTTCCCCTCTCTGCCATACCAGAAAAAAAGATCAGGGAAGATAAGCCAGGCAAAAGAAAAAAATAGGAGGTGGGGAGGGGGAAAGAAAAAGGTTATTCTGAGTATCAGAGAGGGGGCTAATTGTCAAGGTTATATCTCCACAGATGATTGATGTGAGGCTGGGTTTTTCTGTCAGGCTGTCACAAAGCAGGAATGTTTAATGTTCTCATTATTGGTTACGCTGTTGTGTATATTTCTCTGTCAGCACTACGGACCCATCTGAACTGCCAAGGCACTTCAAAGCCCTGCAGGTCATTTATCATCCTCCTGACGCTGCGAATGTTCAGCCTCAGCTGAGTGCCAGGGATTTGTTATGACTTGAGAGCCAGCTGACAGACAGGTCTGCTGCAAAAAGGATTCCTTTTTGTCACACTGCGAAAACATCAATGTTCCTATAATGGCCTACAACTGTCAAAGGGGACTGCCACCTGACAGTTGTGTGGTCTCACTAATTTGCAGCCCGGTGACTTGTTTCCTTGAGTTTAGATTCATTTACGGTGTCACATGCAAACAGGTCACCATCTGTCGTCCTGTGCCAGGGGGCACATGGTAGGGGGTGGAGAGGGAGAGAGAGCGAGAGAGGAGTAAACGATGAAGTGGCAAACTGGGGGTGGGGGAGAGGCAAGGGGAAAATAAAAATGGCCATGTGAATCAAAGCCGCGTATTTATTTTAGATTCTTGTTTTCTGAGTGTTTCTAGTCCACCACAATGTGAATCTTTGAAAGTTGTGTTGAAAATTGAGGCAGGGAAGGAAAGGACCGTGCAAAGAGCCAGAGCTGGAAGGGGTGGGGGCTGGGGGAGAGGGAAAGAGGAGGAGGGGGAGAGAGAGAGAGAGAGAAATATCAGGGCTTTGTTTCCTTTCCCAGGCCATGACATGATTAATCGTTTTCTTCTGATCTAATTTTGGAACATGAAAAACAGCACATTTGTCTTGAAGAAAAATGATGTGCCGTACTGCGCAGATGGAAATTTCGAGCAATGAAAAAGATTAAAGTGAAATTCCACTCCTTAGACCTAATCATGAGTTGTAGATTATTCTGTCGTTCTAACCAGATGGTAGGCTTGATTCCACAACCCCCTTCTTATATTAATGAATACTAGACTGTTATATTTGACTTAGGTAAGTGAAATGTCTATCAAGCCTAATGGACTGCCAGCCAGCATAACACATGTTGTACCACTGAGGGTCTTTGCTGCATTTTTCATGTTTTATACTAATGTAGAACATTTTGTTTCCTACTGTTTTCCATCATTGTCACTGTTTGCTAAATATTTTCACATGTAGAGGGAAAAAAAAGTAAAAAACTTGTGTCCAGAGCTAATTTCCTCACGTTGGTCACAGCTATAATTCTACAAGTAAAACAGTCACCCGAAGCAATGCATACAAGAACTCAATAGTAACTTGATTAAGTTCCCAGTCAACAAGACTGCACTAGGCTGTATGTTAACAAACCTAATTATAGGCAGCATGGTGATAAATTGTGCAGGGTGCATGTAGCACATCTCTGAGGTCATGTCTAGAAAAGAAGTTTTGCCCCAGGGGACAGGGATGGGTGTCATTTCTAAATAAAGTAAATGCAGGTTCACTGATGTTTCCCATTGGGTTGCCTTCCGTTTTCTGACAAATGTTTTTCTAGCAGGGGTGTCCCAAGAGATCCTTGTGAGAGCGGAAGAGTGGAGGAGGAGACGAATGAGAAGCTGGGGGATTCTCTTTAACCTTTCCAAGTGTGCAGTCCAGTGACCGCCACGTAGCTTCCACCATGCTTGGACTTGTCAGAGCCATGGGTGATCATATGTTGGGATGGGTGCCAACACTTGTGATTACAAACCATGTTACCATTTGCAGCATTTAGCTGAACAAAATGGTACTTGTCACATACGCTGGATGTGAGAGTGGGATGGAATCTCTTCCTTGGATGTGAAGTTAAAGGTAAAAATCTCTGGTTTCTCCTGTCAAAAAAACAACAGTTAGGCCTTTGTGCCTGAGTGGCACCCCTGGTTCTGTTGGGGAGCATGCTCCCAGGTAGAGGAAGCATGCTTGCACAGAGCTAATTTTAGACATTGAAAGAATCAACAGGATGCATGGATCAAGTTACTCTCTGCCTAGGAGAGAACAAGTCCAGAAACTTGAGTAAGCAGTCAAGAGTTGTCCAAATTGGGACTTACTGAAGTATGATAGATACAGTGAAGTTATAAAAGTTCATTTAGGCTGAACAAAGAAAAGCAAAGCACCAAAGTACACCTCCTAACTGAGAAGCTAGGAAATAATGCACATGAGAAGTCTTTTTGATAATGAAATGAATTTAAAGTTTACATCATTGCTTTAGGGATTTTATTCTCACTATTTTTAAACAGTTTCTTCAGAGTCCTGAACTCTGACAGACATGCCTTTCTCAGTGAAGTTACCATTGATTTTAACAGCTGAATAAGGACACTCACACTGTGCCATAGAATAAGCTCCAAATGGCCCTCCAGTGTGAGTGTCCTGCACTTGGGACCCTCATTGTTGATGATTTTCCCTTTTTCTCACACAAATAACATTTTTTGAAAGAATGAAGTGAGGAAGGCCTAAGCAGAATGCTTATTGTATCTTGCCCACACTAAAAGGAATCAAACTGGAAGTTTGAAAATAGTATGTCTTAAAAAGCTTTTTGTCGTAATTAATTTTAATTAGCTGGTTTTATTTGTACAAATTGGCTTTATCTGAGAACATAAGCTAAAATACCAATATGCTTTCACCACATTTCTTTTATGGTTGGATTTAGATTCTGTCTTAGCCCTCCCTAAAGCTTGCTCTCAGGGGATAAAAAACTTTCATTCATGAGAATTCCTATGCAAAATATTGCATGGCAGACTTTTTTCAATTAATTTAGAATGAAACTCCCACTTAGTCCTTTATACTGCTCTCAGTAAATGCAGGGTAAGTTACCCCTTTAAAATTATCTGTACCTATTACCAGCCTGTGTAGTTCCTAACCTCTGGGGAAAACTGGCTTTTTGCAGTGCTGCTTCTCTTCTGTGCAGGGCATGTGGAGCTGCCTTGGCAGTGAAGGGAAAGTAATTTGTTCCTGACAAGGGCCAGTTGCAGACTATTTCTTCACTGGAAGAAAGTGACAATCAAGCAGGAAATTGTGACTGCAGTTCCTTATTTAAACTCATCCTTCTTAGGAGCTAGTAGACATATCTTAACTTAGCCTTTAGCTTGTTTTCCTCAGTCACACAGCTTTGCTCTCCATGAAATTTCAAGGGCCTCAAATTCCTGCAGTGTTTACAGTTTGGCCTGTGGAATTTGTGGCCTGCTCAGAGTGCCACAGATTTACCATTATATTGTGAAGGTAACACAGGAGAGGCAGGCATTCCTCCTCCCGGTAGCATTTCCCAGAAATGGCTGCAGTTTTGGGAGAGGACTTTGACCTACTGAGGAAGAGAGTAGCACATCTGGAAGGGAGAGCAAACTGTCTGTTGCTGTTGAATTCTTACGAAGCCAACTTGTTTCTAAGTGCAGGGACAGATGGATGGATGGAAGGCTATGTTATAGCTATAGGGAAGCCTCAGAAAGCATTTATCTTCCTGGAAGGGTGTATTACAGCCATTCTGGTCTGCAGTGGGTTATCACCCTGCTGTAGCTTTGATCAATGGCAAGGGATGGCAGCAGGAAATAAAAGTCCACTCTTTGTGCTCAGGAACACTACCTGAGAGGGCAGGACCCTGACTGGATGGAAGAACTCTACAGGTTTGCAAGCAGGTAGGTAATAAGCACGGCCAGCAAGATGTTTGCCAGTGTCTGTGCATCCAAACTCTGCATAAGTGCTCAGAGCTGGGGTGCTTGGACCCACGGATGAATCAGTTTGCCCACAGAGGGCTGACAGCTCTGAAAAAACCTGATGTCAGCTTTCTGCAAACATGAATTCATGGGTCTTAGCATTTTGTGTGGGATATCTTTTCCTTGTGTGGTGGATGCCTTTCTAATATTCTAGGCCAACCAAAGACAGATTTGCACACTACCTGCACACACCCTACCCTTCATTGCCTGTTGCCTGTTTTACTTCAGAGAAAATTACTCTATTCATCTTTGTGACACAAGGCTCAGATCATCGGGCGCCATAGCCATTTCCCCCTGGGCAAAGTGTCTCCCTCTGGTGGGCCTGGGGGCAAGGGAGGAAGGAACAAATTCTTTCTCATCTGAACTGCAAAGCCATCACTTAGAACAGTTGTCATATAAGAGGTGACAAGTCTCTTTTTTTCCCCTCTATTTATTTCCATTTTAAGCATATTCCCAACTTCCTGTTCTCCATGCATTCTTCTTGCTTTTGTACCCTGTAACTTTCCTCAGTATCTTTTCTTTTACATGTGCTCAAGACACAGCACAAGTTGATACAATCTAATACAAACTTCCCTGTTTGCTCTATCATAAAATGTAGTGCCTTGTGTGTTCATTTGCCTCCTGTCATCAAGTGCCAGCTTCAGCAGGACTTAGTACTCCAGGTTCTTCCTGCTGTCATTTTCACTTCTCCCCAAGGACTAAACGTTTAAAACCCAAGAAATGCTAACTGAGATCCTAAGTAACACTTGAACCATGCTGATCTTGGGTAAACAATTCCCAGAGTGTTACCATTCCTGATGTTGAAAGAGCAGATCAGTGACAGAAAAGAATGTGCATACACATTCTTGATAATCGGGCAGCCAGCTAATTTCTAAATATTGAAATATTTGCTTGGAAGACATTAATTTTATGTTTAAAATTACACACAGACTGAGGAGCCTACCATTTACTTATTTAAGACTTCTACTCATTTAATGTTTTTAATAGGAGTTAATGGTTTAAGGCTCAATTTAGAAAGCAGAATACTGGGTACTTTTTTTTTTTTTTCTATTTCTTACATAAATGTTTATATATTAAAAATTTGCTTCATTAAACTGATTTTTGAAGTTTACACAGCAGACAAGTAAGAGAAAAGATTGCCCTACACCCTTTGAGCAGAACTTCTTTTGCCCCGACACATGCCTATATGTGAGGTTATATCAGGTGCTGAACAAAAACCTGATCTTTTGTTGGCCAAATTCCAGCCTTTCAGCATAAGAGCAGGTATATATTTTTATTAAATGCTAAAGCAGCAATATTTCTTGCTTAAACAAGGCTTTAGACTCCCATCTCTTCCCAATGTATAGGCTGGGTTGTATGAGGCCCTGAGTGGCTTTAAGATCTTGGTGAGGCTCACCTGAGGCCCTGTCCCGCAGCCCTTGCCTGCAGGTCCAGACCTCTTCAGCCTTGGGCTGTCTGCTAAGCCAAGTTATAGTTGTTCAGTGCCATCCATTCATTGCTCTGGCCTGCTGACTGGCTTTCTGGGGTGAACTCCAGAAGTGCCCTTCAAGGTAGCTTTGTCTCCTGTCTGTATCCTGGGTGTACCTCAGAGCTGTGTCACAAACCCATTTTCAGCCTCCTCTCTTTATTGTGCTTTCTGGAAGGGAGCTGCCATTGAATCTTTATCTCACCTAGTTTGGGACTGTCAATGTCAACTATTACAACCGCCAGCCTGGTCCTGTTCAGGCAATGTGGGGCTTCATTACAGTTACCTTCATTTCCCAGCTTCTTCTCCCTTGAAGAATCCCTGCCCTTTCTGCTCCCTGATGAGTGGCCCCATTTAGGATTCATGTGCACTGCAGCAGGAGGGCTCCTAGGCAGCCTGCCTTTAGTCAAAGTCTGGCCTTTCCATGGCCCTGTTCCATGTTCCTTTTTCAAGAAAAGCTGTGTCTGCTTGAACATTTCACTGCTGCATATGGTACCATGAGCAGTGGGTTTTCAAGGGGCTGGAGAAGAAGTCTGTTCCTGATTCTGTTTGGTTTTAAAAGCAGTTCCTGCTTCAACATGGAAACTTTTTGTTTTCAGTAGTCACAGAACTGTCTAACTTGCTGTGTGACTTTGTGCAGATTCAAAATGGCTTCCTGTTCCCATTTGTTAGTAGAAGGGATAGAGTTTCCCTGGTGCAGTGCCAAATTCTTATAGAATTTCAAATGTTCTCAATGAGATGCTGTGTTCTGTAATGCTTAAGGAAAGCATAATATCCTTGAAGATATATATAAGTACACTGGTATATGAAGAAAAACCCTACAGGATTTTTAAATGAAACACTTGAACATCTAGCTTGTATCTCAGATACATCTAACTGTATTTCAGTTTCTGTTGTTGTTTTCTAGAAAAATACACTCACAGTAAATTCATACCAAATTTCTCAGTAAATCTGATAGAAGAGTACTTGAAAGGCTTCAGCATTATTGCTGACTAGCTAGCATAAGCTGACAATAGTAGGTGACTGTGGTGAAATACTCATGGTTCCTTAGTCCTGCTTCTTCCTCTTTCTGGGATGTTGTTTCTGAGAGCACCTATAAGCCAATGGTTTTACCACATTGCTAAAATTAATCTCCAGATTGGTGTAAAATTAATTGCAGAGTTTGTTTTTATGGAGAAGAGTTGACACTGGAAATAAGTAAATCTTCCCCACCTTCTTCCTATGACATGAATGTTTATAAACTCTAACCTAGGTTGGTGTCAGGGCAAGGAAATATAAGTCAAAACTGTGATTTATATGATCAACAAGAGAATTTAAATACTAAGTTTTTATTAATCTAAAGGTGAATTAGTTAGCTAAACCCCTACATCCTTTCAAAAATATGCCAGTGTTTTACTACTCATTTCGTCATTTTTGTATATTGTGACAGTATATTTTGTAAAACTACTTTCATAAATGAACAGAACTCCAAATGTATATCACTAAAAAGTTAGAAGACAAACTGATTAGATTTCCTGTGTGGAATTACATTATCAAACAAAACATAGGTTTTCAAATGCAACACCCCAGAAGAAATACAGTTGGCTGAAAAATTCCCATAATGAGAAATCCATGAACCTAAATATTTGGTGTTGCTGATTTGCTCACTTCCTCAGGTTAATGTTTCTTCAACATGTTTCCCGTTTTTTTTTTTCCAGCTGAATTGGTTGTTGTACTTTCAAAGGTGATGATTTGCAAATGATGATTTCCAGCCTACTGTATTCTATGTATGGCAGAATGTCCATCAAGTTGCCTCTAGGTGACATTAGTAGTGCAATCATTCAAAATGCAGCCTGACAGCATTTCAATCAATTCACTTTTCAACACTAGACATCAAATATACATTGCAAACCCAGCACCTGCTCTACTTGTAATGTGACATCAAATAGGTTAGCCTCAGGTCCTAAGACAGAGGCTGTCTCTTGAACTGCTACATTAAGGAGTGACTTTGGCAATGATACTCTTGGAGATTAACACTCCACCAAAACTGGCTCTCGACCTACAATACAGTATAATCCCTTTACTCCTTGTATTTCTCTCTCAACACAGTCCACAGGAGCTCTGTATCTGGTAGATGAATCAGCCACAGAGCCCAGCTCTTAACTCATCCTGTAGAGCTTCATATTTACAGCAAAGGTGTGAGCAGAATGGCAGCCATGCATTTATAAAAACTTGTCCTGGGTCTGAGCTCCTTGAAGTTAACTTCCTCCGTTTTGCAACAACTGCGTTGCAGTACCCCTTGAGGTGGCAAATTTTGCAACACTTCATGAGATCTTGGCTGTATCAAGACCTGCTTTTTAAAAAGAGCTAGGCAAACACTTAGGATAATATTCAGCTCTTGTCATACTGCTCTTGAGATGAAGAGGCCTGTCTACTGCCATCCCAGGACTTTGTCTTTTGCTTGGAATCAAAACCAGGTCAGTTAGTGGTATCCTTGAAAGTTCTCAGTATACTTCTGTACTTTGGGCTGATATAAGGTCTATTCCTTGACCTGAAACAACCTATACTGTGTGTACAGAATCTTATTAGTCAGATCCCTAATTCCCTTTAAATGAGAGGGCAACTAGCTATCGTGCAACACCATTGAGGTGCCTAACAAAGCAGGCAGGTGGTGAATATGGCCAGGATTTCAAGTTCAAAGAAATAAAAAAAGCATGCCAGCACTCATAAACCTTAGTAGAACAGCGTGAATCCCCTTCCTTTTGTTCTGTTTGCTAATCAGGCTTTGGTGCTGATGGCATGAATCAGATAAAACAGTACTGTAAAGGCATTATCAGCTGGTCATAATAGTGGTATGGGCAAGGGCATGCAGACCACTGTGTGACTCAGGCACAATTTGGGCCTTCTGAGGTGACTCTAGGATACAGGAGTGGGGATCCAGGTGTGACAGGTTTAGAAAGAGAGAGTTTTGATGTGGCCTATTTACCACGTGCCTCACCACCTTCCCTACTAGTGCTGTAGTAGAGGTGATCTTTTGTGCCTAGAGGGACAACACCTGGTCCAGTCCTGACTGAATTCCAGGTACTAGGCAGGATGCTCCTGATAATATAATCACCTCAATCCTAGAGCCAGGGATTGCAGGTTTGCATTTCCTATGCAGAATAGCGTCTCACTCTCAGTGTGCACAGTGAAAAGGTGGCCTCAGCATTAGCTCTGAGCTCACAGCAGGCAGGAGATTTGTGTGCCCTTGCCTTGCAGGAACTGCCAGCAGTCATATTCCACAGAAGACTCCACAGAAGACACTGCCCTGCTCATTGTTGCCGCTCTTGCTGAGAAATGCTCCACATCAGGAATGTGAGTGCAGCAGGAGATATACATCCCAAGTGGCACAAAAGAGGTAATGTAGTACCCAATAACCTTCCCAGATGAAGCAAACAGCTGAGTTGAAAAAGCTGTCATAAATATTTGCATCCCTAGCAAAGCTAATGGAGGAAGAGGAATGCTGTCTTAGAAGAGGAGTCAGTATATGGACAGACTTCAGAAAGGTAGTAAATTGTATAGGGGTGGGAGAGATTATTCAGAGCTACTAACTCACTATGGGGGGGTGATTTTCTTGTTGAGGAGTGACTGAATCTCTGCCTAGTGGAAATGTTTGGCTCTGGAGATCGACAGACTGGATGCTGGTAAACCCCAGGTTAGGGCAAGGTCCTCCCTGCAGGCCTGCTCATTCTGCTGTTTGAGACATTCAGCTGGCTGGTGCAGTTCCATCCTGCAGGCTCACAGATGGTAAAAGGACTAAAGGCAGACTGAACACTTGCTGGGGACACAGATGTGCTCTGAAGATTGCTTGGGTATTTATGTGAAACAACTGCTTTTTATTAAGTGTTGAAACTAATAATAAATAATTATAAATTATATTAGTATATTAAATTGTTGACATAACACAGCACAAATATTTCTTAGGATTTTGAATAAACATATAAAGCAATATTACTTTATAAATGAATTCATTAGCATTTATTACAATTACAATCAATTATTAAGCATTATGATGACTTGCTTGGAGACTGGATTTTTTTTTTTTTTGCTATTATCAATAATTTTAATTACCAACTTTAAGTACTGGTTATTTCCCACACACATCCCAGGGTACTAATTTTTATACAGCATCTAAAATGCACAGTGTCTTTTGTTTGGGTAGCTTTGTAGTATACCACAAATTGCTGAAAACAATTTCCTAGTTGTTAAGTGGAAGTGGAAGCTCTGGGTGTCCCTCAGTCAGTTATGACCTAGCTTGGGAGAGCTGGTTTATATTGTGCAATAAGAAATTTATTTCTCTCAAGTTTTATGCATCATATCCAAAATGCCAAGAGACCAGGTTTGTCTGTGTAACTGATTTTCATGTCCTTCATGCCATCAAAAAAGAGATTGTATGCTCAAAAGCTTGCTGCCCTTACATGCAATTTGTCTAACAACACATAATAGCTAGAAAAGGTTGCCCAGAGAAGTTGTAGGTGCCACATCCCTGGAAGTGTTCAAGGCCAGGTTGGATGAGGCTCTGAGCAGCCTGGTCTTGTGGAAGGTATTCCTGTCCACAGTAGAGGATTTAGAACTGGAAGACCTTAAAGGTCACTTTCAATACAAACCACTGTATGCTTATTGCCTTAAAAGTGTCTGTAGATTGTGATGGTCTCACTGTTGGACCTATAATTATCTCAGATGCTAACTTGGTTGGCCGTACTACTCTCTTATGGATGTCCAATAACTAGATTTATTACAAAGTATTCAGACAGTCTGTTTTCAGGTATCTTAATTTGTTAAACAGATGCATAATTTGAATGTATTTTTTTTTGACTTGTCATCACAGGTCTTCATATCCTCGAATCTGTTCTCTAGTTCTTTTCCCTCGAGCCTCCTCTAGCACTTCTACACTCTGATCTCTCAGGTTGTTACTTCAGACTCCTTAGCTACCTGGCTGATGTGTTGTATAACTCTAACACAGTTATAAGCATTTTCACTTCTCAACTGCCACACTTAACTTTGTGTGCAGTATCTCAGTAGAAATGGGGATGCCTCAGCAGCAGTAATCCTGGCCCCACCCTACCTTACCCTCTTCCATGTAACTGCAGCATCCCCTGAACTCCAGGTGTCCTTATGGCCTTCCACAGGTTCTCTGCTGGTAGGAGTAGTGGCAGCTGGGTATTGTTGCCATCCCTTCAGTGCTCAGGCAATCAGCCTATGCCCTGTAGCCATAGGGTGAATGAAGGTATTAACGAGGACACCTGAATTGATTTGGTGCTGATACTCAGCTGTTGAATCAATCATCAGACTATAAAAGCAGTGAGGTGGATTAACAAAGCATTTGCATATTACTGCAGAGCAAAGGCATTGTCTGTACATGGTAGGGTTGCTTTATAGTACCTTGTAAAATGCTTTATGCTAGAGCAAAGCATAGTTATTCTAGCTTTACTAGAAGTAGTTAAATTTTTACACATTCTTAATAATTTTAGTGCTACTAAATGAATAGATTATAGATGTTCTAAATAGGTTTGCCTATCTGGAGGGAGTGAGGGGAGGAATGCCATAACTGAGCTCTTTTTAGGTTGCTCATTTTTTTCCTTGTATTTTCAACACAGAGAAATGAATGAATTTCTCATGGGAGGTGCTCTATGGACAACTCTTTTTTATTTTCACAGGTCCTGGAGAAACAGCAGTGGATTCCCCTGCCTTACTTCACCCCTAGGCTGGTCCCCTGCATGTATCTCTCACATATGGAGCTCTGTTTGATTGCTCTTCTTTTCTGTTGAGAACATCCAAGGTGAGAACATCCAAACACCCTGTGTTTTGCTTCCCTTTAGTTTTTCACTCATTCAGAGTGGTTAGTCATTGCGTAGGTATGCCCAGGTCAGCAGATACAGATTTACAAATGTTGATCTGGTGTGATAGCTTATGTCACCAATAAGTGTGCAATTTTACTAATGGTACTTGAACAATCATTTTAAGTTGAAGTATTTTCTAACCAGCAATACAACAAGTTGCCTGGAATTTGCTATATAAGATTATTTATGATAAATATACCTTGATTCAGCAGAAATATAACTTTATAAAATCAGTTTTTGTCATGCTTTTAGTCCTGACGAATTGACAGTAGTATTTTCCCTCTAGCAGGACTTGACTGAGATCTTTTGCCTTCCATTATAACAATTAAATTTCTTTTACACATCTTAACCAGTGATTTGTTGCAAAGCACTTTGATATGCTCTGCTCAGATGGAAGACATTATAGAAGGATTTTATTGCTGTCAAAATGGAGTGAATGCTTAAAAACATAAATAATAATTCGAATTTAGAAATAACTTGGCTTTAGCTCTCTTTATGCTGTTGTTGCTCAATGCAGCACTGTTTGAAAGTCTTGGTCACAATCCGGAACCCTGCTGTGCTAGAAGATGTATTGACACTGGACAAAAAGGTAGCACTGCTATGAAGTGCTTTCAGTTTTCCCACAAACACTTATGCAATTAAGTTGGAGGGTCCATTTGTTTGCATGTTTTAGTGCTTGCTCTGGCTTTTTTGTTTTCTTCTTTCATGAATGATAATGAAAATTTATATTGAATGCACATGTTTTAACTGCCTAGAATACACCTAGGCAACACATGAAGGCTTTTTCCACTGAAGTCGAGGAAAACCCTTCTGTTTAGTTCTCTTTTCTGCAGTGATTTCTTTGACTATCTTACTTTATATGTTCTTAACATATGTAAAAAAATATGTAAAGCTGAATGAGGGTGAGTGCCACTAGTGAGTGAAGTATATTTCAAAAGAGACATGGTCATCCTCAACCTCTTCTAAGCAGCCCTTACCTGACCTTCAAAACCAGAACTACAGACTGTGGCATTTTCAGATAAGGAAAAAAGCTGTGGCTGTTTCACTGCTAATACTTGTGTTGTGTGGATAATTGTTCTGTAACAATGGAGGCAAAATTAGAAACCCAAAGTCATCGGTGATAAGAAAGCAACAGAAGCCACAAACCTGCCACTGACGAAATTTATAGCAGGGAACTGGCACAGAAGAGTGAAGCATATTCATGATACTAGGGTCAATCTCATTCACTTTGTCTTGGCCCCAGCTATGTTTCCACCTGTTGCTTTCTATGCCTGTGAATTCCCCATAACTGCCCTAAGTATGAAACAAATC
This sequence comes from Dicaeum eximium, assembly GCA_013396995.1. Taxonomy (NCBI): domain Eukaryota; kingdom Metazoa; phylum Chordata; class Aves; order Passeriformes; family Dicaeidae; genus Dicaeum; species Dicaeum eximium. Next base: position 2,532,496 of record VWZP01006707.1, read on the forward strand.
TGTTTTGGCCTGCAAGCAGTATTTCAGTCTTTTAGGCTTGGGGGTAGTTGTTCTGCTTATTAATTTTGTGCTTTAGGTGAATACAGATGGTGAGATAGGGCAAGAAGATTTATGTTGAGATTTATTGAGGGAGCCTATTTTTCCTCTCCTGCTTGACATCAATAGGGTTGTGTGGTCTATTCACTTGGTCACAAAGTGCACCCTGAGAAAGTACGGAGAGGGCCCTGATTGCAGTCCTGCCTTCGAACAGGTCACAACTCCATTGTTCTGGAACAATTGAGGTTTTATAAACAAAGTCTTGACTAGAAAGATTGTGAGTTATGATACTACAAAGAGCCTTGCTGAAAGCAAAATAAGGCAAAAAAGAAACAGGCTAAGGCATAGAAAAATGCTTATAAACAATAAGTTAAATTCCAGGTCTTGAGCAATATATTGATGCTGGAGGAACTGTGCTACCTTACAGAATGCTGAGGTTGGTCTGTTAGTGTTTATCCCACATAGTGGATATGCTGCATAATTTCAGTGAATTTAAATGCATAGACACACAAATACTTAAAAATCTGGTTAGTAATGGCTTCAAAAAGCTGGCTTGCATGCTTCAAGTTAGGCATAAACTTGGGCTTCCTGTTGGGGACCTGAAAGAGGCTGTGGGTGATGCCCTGTCCCTGCATTGTCTATGGCAGTCATCTCATGGTGCCTTAAGTTACTATTTCCAATGGCCACCTGTTGCCTTTCATCATGAATTTAGCACTACTCCTGCAAACTCTCCCCTTGGCAAGGCCTGCTGCCTACTCATGTGGAAGTATTTTTGCAGTACTGGAACTTACTCTTTTGAAGCATGACTATCTTTTTGCTTCACAACATGCACTACCCAGTTAACACACCTTCACAACGTGCACTACACTACCTGGTGTAACAGGTGCCCTGTGGGTGTAGAGCAATGCGAGTCATGAGTGGAACAAGTGAAGGGTCTGAGAAATTCAAAGCATGAAAGAAAGCTTCTTGAATTCAAGTAGCTCATGTGTTGAAGGCATTCAGACTTGTATATGTGTGAAATGAAAATTAATTCAACTGTGATAATTTGGTTAATTTGTCTTTGTGCACAGATATTTATGTGGTCTTTTAAACTAGGTATTATTCAGTAGAGAGGAAATTAGTAGCATTTCAATCCATCCCACCCAAACCAAGAAACTTTCCCTCTTTGGTACTAGCCTAGAAACACTTTTTTTCCCCTTCCCTCTTGGAACTGTGGGTATCTGAAAAAATAAGCTCATATTACTTTGTTATATGTAATCAGTTATTAAGCTAATCAGCCTTATGTTGTAGTGCATCAATTTGATGAGGTTAATATTAAAAATCTGGCATAAGTATTTGAAACCTTCCTGTGTTAGTTGAATGTAATGCTTTTCTGTGTGAAGATCAGTGTAACAAGCAGTATTAATCCTAGACTAAGAGGAGAGAAGAAGGGGGGTCATGGCAGAAGGGATTGAACTCCCTGTGTACTAGACTTCCGCCTCTGTAGCTATGGCAAGCGATTATTACCAAATAAAGGGTTCAGCATGTATTCCAGTAAAGCAGATGGTCAGAATGTTGGGCAATAACAATTTAGGAGCTGCCACTCTTCTGTTCTCTTTTTAAATGCATCTATAAAGAACATCCAAGAAGGCCGTGCACAGCTTATTAGAAGCATTCTAATGAGCTTGCTCTCATTTGTTAATAAGGGGATAATGGAAGGTTAAAAGTATCCTCCTGCTATTTTGTTTTGCTTTTTAACTAAATTTTTAGTGTATGATGTCTGCTTACTCAAAGTGTGAAGCGAGTATTTAGATAAAAGGTAGGTAAGTAGGCCAGGACTGAAAATTCATTATACAGGAAAACACTGCAGTTCAAGTTTATAGTAGGTGAAGCCCAGAGTTTCTTAGAATTACATTAGTTCCAATGAGCATGTTTTTGCCACAAAACTAGATGCCAGAGTTTCTGCACCAGGCTTGTTTGAGGTGGGAAATGAAGGCTGTCCAGGTTTATCAAGCTGAATTTTGCATTCTGCAGCCCTAATCAGTCTGAAGCTAATTAGCAGCCTCTATACAAGAAGGCCACAAGTCATTAATCATAGGAGATGAGAGCAGTCAGTCCCCCATCCTTGACATTTGAAGAAAAGTTTTCTCTTGCACTCCTTTTTTTGTGATGGGGCTTCAAAAGTCGCAAGATTGCTTTTCGTGGTCAATAGTGTGTGAAGTAGAAGCCATGTCTTGATGTGACAGACAAGGGACCACTGTTCAAAGGCCTATTGGACTCTTTTTTATTTCTTTTTTCCCTCCTCTCCCTCTCTAAATGCTGTTCTCTAATAGAATGGAGTCAACTGATGACTTTATTTGCTTTGAGTTGAAGCATAGTTCAGCTGGGAATAAAAAAAAGTTTTAACAAGTATGATTTTTGTTAGAGCAAAATTCAAGTTTTTTACAAAGCTGCTTAGTTCTTTTTCAAAGTTACAATCCTTTCTTATGTGCAGCTAATGAGGAATGAAAGTTCTTTCACATGCCTAATGCAGTTTAGTACAGTGTGTCTTGAAATCCAATGATAACAGCTGCACGCTAAGCACTAGGAAACCCTTGCAGGAAAAAATTATTACATTTCTTGAGGCTGTTGATCAAAATTCTTACAAACAACTTGGAGAAGTAAATTTAAATAATAAGTTTGTTGTCTTTAGTGATGCTGAGAATTAGACTATGTGTTAGATTTTATTCTCTGGGCAGATGATGTGTAATTCTATCTGTATAACTCCCACAATAAGGGATGGGTGGTGTCTGTATGCTTGATTACTGTCTAGCAGGTCTTAATGCTTAGTTGCCCATAGCATGTCCTTGCACCTGTTGATAGCAGTGCTGTTTCAGGCTCAGATGTTTACTACAATATTATGACCATTTCAGAGCTCTGTCTGGGACAGTGGGTGTTTTTATAAGTAATAAATACATTCATACGGTGTTCTTTTGTTACTCATTGAATTTTCACTATGAGCAAAACTGTTCTGTTGAAGGACAGATTTTAGAAATATTTGTTGAAGACCTAAATGCATCTATATCTATGCATCTCAAGGTGTCTTTTTTTATCCTATTGAGCTATCTGGACTTTGTTGATTTACTTAAGCAATTGGAGTAACACTCAAAGCAGGTAATGGGCTTTTGTCTGTACAACTGTCCAGGAGTTCCCTGCTCTACCAGGCACTATTCCAAACTCAACATCCATCCCTGTACCTGGAGTTGTCTGCTGCAGACTGGGAGTGGCTTTTGAGGAGGTGTTAGCTCAAGCAGCAAAGCTGTATGGTGACAAAGCACTGCACAGCACTGCCAACAGCCTGGGCACAGTAAGATCTAGTGCTCCTCTATAAGCAGTGCCAGTTGTGCTTTGATTTGTTTATGTCTCCTGTTTGGAGAGTTAAAATGATGTTGAAAGGCTGTTTGGTTTGGTATTTTGTCATTGTTATGTTTCCTTTCCTGTTGCCAGTCCTTGAAATAAAAACTGAAAATGAGTAAAGAAAAGTTCTATTAGGAGGCTCAAACAAATTAAACCACCACTCTGTCTCTAGAAGCTCAGCAAGCAGCTGTCCATAGCTGTAATATGGCTGTATGTTATTGCATTTACTTCTCTGAATCACTAGTAGATTTAGTCCTTGCACTGCTGTTCTATTTCAGTAAGAGTGATGTCTTCAAGGTGCTTCTTGTACATAACCTCTGCATCTGGGGAGGCCATGAGATGATCACTTTGGGTGACAACAGGGAGATTAACCAGTTACAAGTCTGTGGTTGAAAATTTAGCTCTAGATACGACTTATAGTGTGAGAAGGCCTGTGTTTTGATGCCTGAGTGGTGTACCTTTATGTGTTTTTTTCTTCTGGGACCATGGTTGTGAAGCCCTGTTAAGTACCACCTTTTCATTGCATTTTTATTTTCTGTCCCCTCCTTTAAATGTGCATATTCCCATGATCACTCCTTGCTTTCCAGTTCTCTGTTTCTGAAATGTGAACCCAGTTCCAGTTTGTACCAGGCTTTCTGTGCTGGCCTAAGTGGGCCTGACAATTAGGCATCCCAAACAAAAAGAGGCACCATGCAGAAACTTGAACAAAAAAATGGTACAAGCGCTGAAAGAGCCATTACATTCCTCCTGTGTCATATCAGTGAAACTGTACATACTTTGAAAAATTCCCCTAATATATCTTTAAGACCATAGCACTGGTTATGGTCTAGAGTATCGACTTTTATATTTCAGTAACGGGGGGTTTTCTTTCTTTTTGTCTTTAATACTGGGGGGGAGTGGGCAAGGGACGGGGATGGGAATATGACATGCATCTACATAAAAATAAATTTGCAGTGAAATCACATTAAGGATTTGACTAAGCCCACACAAGTAGAGAGTTAAGACTGATATTCTGTCATTACCTCAGCTCATTACATCTTTGGGGTTTTGTTACTCATGTAGTCTGTAAGATCACCCGCTCTCTGGAGAATCCTATACTACCTGGAAACAAAGGGAAGTGTTATGTTGTAGCTTTACCTCTGAAATTTTCTTGCTTTGCCAATTTTCCTCAGCGTTACCATAAAACAGTTCTTGGTGACTTATATGTATTAATGGCATTAATTAAACTATCAGCACAGCTGAATGGGAGAAAATGCGTCTTCTGAACTTGTTTCTTGAATAGGAGTAAATGCCTCATTAATCTTAAGCATCAACCCAAGAACACTGTGTTTGTTAGATAGAATAATAAATTACTTTACAGGAAATACACAATAGCAGATGCTGGAATGCATCCATTCATTAGTCACTGTGCATAAATATCCCCTTATTTCCATGAAGAGACATTTAGTGGAGGGCCAGTCTGACAAACGTGTGCAAGCTTTCACTCACTCATCGAGAAAATGGAAGGGAGAAAATGTCATACAGATTTGCCTGCTGCACACGAAGTATCACATGCCTTATGTGTGCTTTTTCTGCTCCCTGCCCATCTTTCGTCAGACTGAAATGTGTGTTAACAAAGGCAAAACTGTTGGACAGGTTTTGGAAGCCCATAAGGCATTACAGTTATTTCTACTTGTTGGTTGCAAAGTCTGGGTCACTGCGTGTCACTCTGAGGCAATCACCAACTTTACTCAAAGCCCAGTTGAGTGTCTGGTGAAGTCAAAGGAAGGCTATTTGCTTCAGAACCTTACAAGAAAATATTGTTGGGCTTGTTTTTAATCATTGCTCCCAAGATACTAAGAAGCAAGCAAATAAGCCTATTTCAGTGAATAATAGTGAATGTAGAAAAAAAAAGTTGTTCCCCTCCCACAACCCCTGCTGTCTGTTAGCTTTTGTAAGCTTATATGTATTTCCTAGTCTTGTAAAGTAACTGAGCCAATGAAGCACCTCTGCAAACAGGTACATCTACAATCATTCAAAAGAAAGTGAGGTATGTATATTAATTGTTTTGCTTTCTTCTCCATATAATTGGTCAGAACTACTGTTTTTCTTAGATTGTTGATTCAATGCACAAGCATATTTAGATGTATTACAGGAATGCCTAAATAATCTGCTTGGTATGTGCAATTGTTCCTCAGTGCATGCCATAATGAAATTTAACTGGAGGGTCACATTATAGCCTAATTGTTCTTAGAACACATTAACAGTGTTTGGATGTTATTGTGTGTTTGAAGTCTGTCAGCTTCCTAAGCCTAAACTGACTAGAACTAGGAAACCTGGATTTAAGAAACAAATCCCTAAACTGGTGATTGTGGTGTGTACCAAAGGTATTAATGTCCTATAGCAGCAGCCACCCCCACCAAGAAATCTGCTATCTAAGCCTGCAGGTGTCTTGTGCCAATGGATTTTTCACAGGTGTCACAGTGTTTCTCAGTAGAATACTAATCAGGGTGCTTGGCTTTGGGCCTGCACAGACTCAGCCTCATAACATAAGGGAGGACAAAGTTTAGTTTCTCATCCTGGAAGCTTCTGAAGAAGTATGGATTTGAAAAACTTCTATGCATGATTTGGTGAATCTTCCCATCTGAATTGAGAGCTTGGCAATGCTTTATGGTATTGTTAAATCCAATGCTTTGGACCAAAATTTCAAGCTGGGTATTGTGGTAACTTGGGTGGTTATTTTTCTACTGGCCTAAATTTGCAGTCTTTGCTCGTAAGTCCTACTTGCGTGAACCAACACCAGTTTGCTTACAAAATTAGAGCCATAGATCAGCAGTGAGTTACTAACAAAGTCAAGAGAGGGAGAGTTTTGTTTCAAAATAATGTATAATGATAATAGCAGCCTAAATGTTCAGAAGTGACCAGTGAGTTTTGAAATGGAAAGTACCATCAAGCTTGCTGTTTCTGCACATCTGTCATCGGACAACTAGCCCCACTTCAGCTCATCACAGAAATTACTGCTAGGCTAATAGCTCACTAATAATGACAGAAAATATTAGTACTTTATGAAGTGTGATGCAAATATAAGTTTCTAAGCAATTTTTCACCATTAAAAGTCCCAGAAGAACTAAAGAATTTTCCCTTTTGTGATGGTAAGATTTCCTTCTGAGGTATCTTATATTTTTCCTGAATTATACTCCTGGTATGGTTTCATGTGGATGGGTACACCAGTACCAAGATTTACATGTTCACATCCCTCAAAAATCTGTTCCACTGGTGTACCACAATTATATTTCTACCCTAGGAGCAGCTACATTCCTGTGACCAGGAGAAACCCTTTCAATATATACAACATTAAACTGAATTATACTGAATATAATCACCTTACCATTGATTAGACAGGTATTCTGGTAATAAAACATGGCATTGCCCTTTTCTTCCAAGAGGTCATCCTGCACAATGGTCGTGGGTCGTTTCCACCATTGATCCTAACAGCTCAGCTGTACCTGGGGCCAGAGAACTCCTGCTGGAAGAGAAAGGCAGAGTCATTCTTTACAATTGGAATGCTGGGTGGGAATCCTCTGGACTCCATCTGGAACAGCTTTGACCAAACAAAGGCCCCAAATCTGCTTGCAGTGCAGTTGGTGGGAATACTGCCACAGCATTCCTTGGGAGCAACATTAGGCTTCGATTATGGTCACAGCAAGAGAGTAGTGCATGTACAGCTGCCAAAAAATATTAACAAATAATGCTAAAAAAGCTTGTGTCTACTTTCATTTCTTTTTGCTTTTCTTTAAGGCAACTAGCAGAAAACATTTTCATCTGCCAGGAATGAGAATTAAAATAAAGGTTTACTTCCCAAGCTGCATCTGCTTCCCAAGACAGGTCAGAAAATTCCTGGCTTTCAAAGTGCTCTGAGCCACTGTCCTCTCTTGCAAACACAGGATTGTGCAGGGGCCTTGACGGCTGCTGGTGCTGTCCCCAGCCCTCTGGGTGAAGCCCAGCTTTGCTGATTGCAGCCTACCTTGCCCTTTCCCCCTCTTCACCACAGGGTCTACCCTGGGACTGCTTGAGCTTTTCTTTTACAGCCAGGTATGGTGTTGGAGTGAACTCAGGAAAATAATGGTACAAGGTGTGGAGAGCAGGGGCCAGACTGTGGCGCAGAGTCTCTAAAGGCCCAAAGAGCACTAGCACCTTTTGGAAAGCCTTTTCCCACCACAGGCATTCTCCTTAAGAATTTGATGCATCTCCTCTGTATCCTGTGTGTTAGTTCTGCCTGAGGCTTTTTTATTAGTATTTCACAGCATGTTTGCTCAGAACAACATTCTGCTATTGTAATCTTTGACGAACTAGCTTTGCAAATCAGAATAACCTTAACTTGGGAGGAGAAGATAAGGCAGAATTATTGGTGCTCAATTTTTCCTTGCCTGAAACAAATAAATATTTAGGCAGACTCTAGAACTTTTTGATTATTGAGAGGACTAGAAAATAAACAAAATATTGTACAGTGGGAAGAATAAACTGCAGAAGAGTTTCCTTAAAACACAGTGTGGACAGATAAATTCCATTAGATTAAAGGAAAAATGGCACCAGTTAAATTGTAGAGCTTCCTAATTATGTTTTATTTACAGACATTGAAGTCATGCTCCTGAGGTCAACAGGTTTTTGTAACATTAATTTCAATGGAAGTACAGTAATATTTTAAAAAGCTTTTTCTAGAGGCTTCCATAAATATTCCTTTCCTGTGAAGCCTTTTACAAAGACTATAACAGATTTTCCTTCTCCATGAGAATGAATTCAAGACCATCAGAGATGTCTCTTTGTCAATTTTCTAGCATTATAATCCACTCTTTAATGCTGACCACAGTATGAATGCTGACACTGTGTGAATGTTGAAGCCTTGAGTCTGGAGTGTTTTGTGTTTTGTCCCGTGATGTTTCTTCCATAGGCTCCAAAGGAGAGAGCTTTCCCAAAGTTAAAAATGTGGAAGTATGGTGCTGCTAGTCTACAGGCAGGTCAGGATAATCAGTGAGGTATGAGAAATAGAATGCCAAAAACCAGCATGAATGCTGCCTGTTTTTATGATTGAAAATGTTTTGTGTAGATAACGGTGAAAACATAAGCATATTAATAGCTGCTGACAACAAAGGACTCATTGTAACTAGATTAAATGTCTTAGGTTTCTAATTCTATAAAGACTATTCAGAAGCATATAAAAATTAGTGAATAATTCTAGACTGATCAGTGTCTTTGCATCGTATCAGCCTAGGGAAGCAAATGTAAAACCAAATCATTCTGACTTGCAGGGTTTTAGATCCATTTTGCAGTTATAAGGTGTGGCACTAACTTCAGAGCAATTTAGAGCAAAGCTGCAGCGTCCTTATATCTTAGATTATTCATTCCAGCTACTCTAGAGTCATCAAGAGATTGTGTTGGACGTAGAAATCGGTGAATTTCATTTAATGGCTTTTGGAAATAGCTTTCCAACCCCTCAAAGTGGAGAAGGGTACTTGTTCACTCACTTCCTCCTTCTCTGTGCTTACAGAGGCAAGTATTTGCTGTCTCTTAACTGATACATCAGTTGTCTTTAAGGCAAACATCAGCATACTATGAAACATGGAAACCAAAACACATGCTTGGGGTGATGAAGGGAGAGAGAAGGGCCTCAATTGACCTATTTGGCCTGGGCTGGTTTGCCTAGAGTGCTGTAGGATATAAGGACCATCTGTGGTGTCTGCAGACCTCAAAGAGAGCATGGGTGTACAATCCCTACATACTCAGCTTCAGCTCATGTAGGTGAGAGAGACTGTGGTAGGGGTGTATCTAGATGTACTTGAAGGAGGACTCCTACCCTCTACTCGTGGCTCTTCAGTGACTCATTACATAGCTCAAAAAAAAGGTATGACACTGTGTTTTTGATCTTTATGTATAAGCAAATATACCTTCACTTTGCATATTTGTTTTGCATAGGCAGTTGGCACGCAGGATTAGCTGTGGTGTGCTCTTGCAAAGAAACACACAAAGAATTGCAGCTGTGCATGGCATGGAATCAGTGGCACACACTGCTTAATTTGCATGCAGAGTGCTGACACTGTGATCTCGGTGTGCTGTGCTTTACATCTTGATCCCACCTCTGCTTTTAAGTGCATATCTATCAGTCTAGTTGTGCTGGCTGTCAAGCAGTGGGTGAGCCATGCTCTTGCTGTGTCTGTCCACCTTCTAGAGCTAAACCCTCCCACTTCTGCCCTAGGAGTTCAAGGACTGACACAATTCATACACCTGAGATATGAAATGATGAAAGATGAGGCACTCTGCTTCCACATCTCCTCACTCCACCCCTCATGCAGCACAGAAGCACAAATTAAGTCTGTGACTGAGTCACATTTTGACTTGAATTCAGCAAAGCACTCACTTGGGCTTGCTCTTAAGCATGTGGATAATCTGCTGCTATTGAGCAACTTAAACACACCATCTTTAGGGGGCACTAAGTATGTGTTTGAATACTGAAATGAGGTCTTGGGGGTTTTTTAAATAAATTCATGCCTAGCTATAAGTACAAACAAATGTTAGTGTACATGGTTAATGATGCTCTAGCTGGAATTGCTCATCCTTGCATCTGTACATCAGAGTGTAATTTTAATTAGAGTTTCATTATCTTTTCATTTATTTTTTCAGCAAGTAAATTTATACCTTGCTGTAAGTTTTCTTGGGAGTATAAATTAAAATAACATTATTAACATTATATCTTTCCTAATTTGTCTATCTACACTTATTTATCTGTTTTTTATTAGTCATAATGAAGCATGTTTGGAGAAATTTTGCAACTAATGTGTGTGCAGAAGAAAATAATGCTAAACAATATCATTATAATAATGAGAGGCTGTTTTTGATTTGTGATTAGGGTTTTTAATATATTTTAAACATTATTTTCAGCGACAGTTGCCCACATAATAAGCATTTAAGTAAAAAAGAATTCTGAATCTGACCCTGGAAAAATAGTTCAAAAATGATATTGAGAATTTTTTGTTCCTAATTCACATGTTAATGCAACCTAATGTCAGCTTAATTTATAATTATTTAATAATTCATTATGGAAATTAATATCTTCTGGAAGATATTTGTGGGAAGAAATTGATATGAGCATTTTGACAAACTTAGGGAAGTTGATTGTCTAATTTTTGTATTGGAGTGAGTTATTTCTTAGACATATTGCCATATCCTAAATAACTTTAAAAATTGTATTTTTTGATGACACATTTTGAGTCTGAATAAATGCTTTAAAATCATTCATCAATATATGAGACAAGGAAAAAACCAGTATGAGCCTTACTGTGTACGGCAGAAGCCCCAAGCACAGGAAAACAAGGGACAATGAATTTAGGCAAAGTGACCAATCATTTAAATGATCAGTTTTTTGTATGCTTTACTTAAAATGTCTTAAGAAATCAGTTTATCCGTACTGGACATGTATAAACCTTTTCTGCATCTTTTTTTCCTTTTTCACCTCTCTGTGAATTACTTCAAAGCTTTGCTTAACCAGCATCCAGATCACAATGGGCAGTTCTTTTGTGATACTCCTGTTCTGTAGGTGTGAGTGACTTACTCTGCATGCCTGAGTCAGCTGGCCCTCACTCCTCTGAAGCATCTAAAAGCTTGCAAGACATTTTCTCCTTTTGTTCTTCAATTTTGATAGATTTTTTTGATAGCTGCTAATGTTGTTGTACAGAGAGTCTTCTGAGATGCACATCACTCAGGGAATGATAAATAAACTATCTACTCCACCCTCTTTTAGTTTCCATATTAGAAAAATATTCTCTTAGCTTCTGTTTTTTCCCTCTTTCTCCTTTAAGTCTTTCTTGCATATCCAAAGTATCAAGCCTTGCTGCAGAGGTAATAAGTCATTTTCTACTTTATTTCCCACATGGTGAAGTGCCTTTCACTGAGACATGATAGGTAGTCACAGATTGTCTCTGCAGAAGTCACAGGATTCTTGTTGTGGTTATCTAAAGGTGGACCAGGTACTGAAGGATTAGAGATGCTATGAGGTGCCAGGGACTAAAGCTAATTGTTACGATTGCTTTTCTGCAGACTGTTCTTAGACCAGAGATGTCATTGGTTTGAATAATGTGGCTTGGAACAGTGAAAACCTGGTTAGGAAGGTTAGAACCAACCCAGCAAGGTGCATAGTCGGTGTTTACCAGGATTGTGTTTTCTGTTCTGCATGACCAGAAAGTGGTGGTAGCATGGGTGATGAACTCTGCCTTGTAATTTTAGAACTCTGTTATACAGAGTCCTTCTTTGACTAAATTCCATGTTATATTCCTCCAGGCAGTCACAATGTTGACTTTGAAATAAGTGTGTTGCAATGATAACCTTAGACTTAACAAGAGCCTGTGTTTGCTATAAGTGGCAAAGTAGTCTTTCTATTTCCCAACTTGATGGAGCCATTCAGCTATAAGTCTCTTCGGAATAGTGTAACACAGCAGAAACTGGCTAAACCAGGTTTACAGAACTTTTGCAAATGTTTTAAACGTTTTCCCTTTCTAAGCCACACAAGTTTTGCCTGAGGCACCATTCCTAAAATAAAATTAGGCTTCTGAAAGATTTATTGTGTGCTTTTGGAATTCAGCATAGCTGTCTTTTGGTTGTTCACTTAATGAGGCAGTTGTGAAACTCTGACTCAGGGGTGAACTAAGCCCTCTTCCAAATGGGGACAAATGAGAATGTGTGGTCACACATGTAACTTCATCATAGAACTGAGTCTCTGTATGCAGTACTGAGTGGGCTAGAGAAGGGTTTTGTACAGCATCCCCAGCTGCCTGCTCTATCCACTCCTCCTGTATTTGCTGGGGGGCCTGCTATAGTCTACAGGTACTCATGAAACAACTGATGCTATATATGGAGTCACAAAAGCAAGTGGAAGCAGGTCTGTGTGGTCCCTAATGATGGCTGCCCTGTCCCCTGACACAGCTTGTTCTTGCCTGTTGTGACATTCTGATCTTTCTTATTTAATTGCCCCTGTGTTGGCTCTGGTTCGTAGTAGGGGGTGATTAGAGAACCGTGTTTCCCTGCTGTGTTAAACAGTCTTGTCTTAAGTGAAGTGTACCCAGTGCATTGCATTTAGTGTTGTATGTGTCACATAGGAAAAGACTACAGCAGCATTTGGAGCTGTTTCAGTTGATTGGAGCTAAAAGACCAGAACTTCCTGCTGCTACTGGCACTCCCAACTTCATGCAATTTCAATGGGCTGTTTTGCTGAAATCAGCCCCCCTCTGGGTTGTTTACTCATCAAAACTGGTTTTGCGGTATAGGGACAATCAAATGCATTTCAAAACGTGGAATAAGTGTCAGACTACATCCAGGAAAGGGTGGGTATTTGTGCACACAGCCTAAGATGCTTTTTCAGTGAAGTCTTTCAATAAACACTCTGAAAAGTGTTGTTTTTTCCAGAGCAGTGCTTGCCATAAGATTGATTAGATTCAGGTGGCTTAAAGGAAGTAAAACTGTTCCTACGCTGCACCTAATTCTTTTCCTTTGTCTTCCTGTGCAAACACAAATAACTAATGCAGACAAACAGTAAATTGCAGTGAGCAGTGGAAGTGGTAAATGGTAGCAACACTTAAAACATTGCTGAAATTCAAAAGAGCAGCTGTTAGACATTTAAACCTATCATTCTCTTCTGAACATACATCAAATTTACTTCATAGCACTGTCATAAAAATGTATGAGAATGTAAATGCTTGAGTGACCCATTAATCTTTTGAGTAGTAAACATAATCTTCTTAACCCCAGTGATGAAATAACCATACTTTATTTTGAATGAAGGCTTTATCATAGAAGTGAAGATGTTCTGTGTCTTTCTGTGATGTGCAAGTAAGAGCAAATTAATATTAAAGTCTGATGTCTATGAAAAGTGTGCCATTATATTGATTGCAATATGAAGATATATGTAGTGAACAAAGCTACACTCAATTTCTGATGAGCACAGAAATCTAATAATAAATACACCATGAGTATAAGCTCGTTACTCACTGACGGCAGTCACCAGTCTGATGCTGGTATCGTTATTATTTACTAACTAACTCAATAATGAGTGTTTGTTCTTACAGAATTGTCCATAAAACCCTCCTTTTTACGTGTGCCAAATGATAAACCTGCCTTCTAAGCTGTCTTTGTGATGAAAAGACACCCCTAAATATTCAAAGTGTTGGTTTGTTTCCATGCATAGGCCAGTCAGTTTGTCTCAACCAAGCAAACCTGCCATTTACATCATGGTATATTCTGCTTGAATATGGAGTAGGAAAAAAAACTGATTCCAATTTGGGAACACAACTATTTGATTTATTCCAGTCCTTCTGTATTCCGTCCACTGCCAATTGAAGCCATGTTTGAAAAAACATTGACTAGCCTTTAAACGGAAAAGGTACCGCTCATGAACAAGAAACTGCTTTTGTTGAAGAGCTAGATGTAGGCTTGATAGAAGTAGGAGAAATTTCATTAAACTTCTGAAGTTGTCCAGTTCAAAGCATTGTGCTCACGGGGTAAAAAACTTGGAGAGTTGGAAAACTTCTATTAAATTATCAATTTCATCTTCCCATCCAGCCAAGATTGTTTCCAGCAGTACACTGAGATTTCTTAAGCAATGGGACTTTGTGTGTGGGAAACTTAATTTATTCATAAGTCATTTTAATTTATTCGTAAGTCATTTGAAATGTGTCCAAGAAAGCATGGGAAAACTCATGTCCATCAATTCCTAATGATATTTGGAGATGGAGATGATTCCAGCAGAGAACAAAATAAAGAGGAAAGGATAAAAATTATAAACCAGTAGTTTAACAAAGTCAGATGAGCTGTATTGGTTTAACTAGAGATGCAAACTAGCTACCAAGCTACGTACTCCAGGACAGGCATAATAAATTATAAAAATAAAAAAAAAAAAATTTCTAATAAAAAGAAAATGCTACTTTTGGAGGACACCCATATCATGATAACTTTCAATTTGAGACAAAGTTTCTCTTGGTGAGCAACAAAGGACAAGATGTAGAGGCCTTGATGATAAGTCAAAAATATTATCTGAATTTGGAAAGCTTACCTTAAACGGAAAGGTAGGTTCAAAACTCAAGTCATGGAACAGAAGCAAACACCAGAAAGTAGTCAGCCCAGACTTCCATGTGTTTTGGGATCCTCCTTCTCAAAATATCTTTCAAGTTAAATAGAAATATCATTGGCATGATTAATGTATGTAGTGTAGTCCGTCTTGTCATCTTTCTTTGGTATTTGTATTTAAAATACCTTATTACTGCTGCATAGGTTTGGAGGGAAGGGCTGGATGAAGGAAAATTGCTGAGGAGAGGTGGTGTTGTGGAGAGTGGGTTGGGTAGTAGACCACATAATGCTCTTCACCAGCTCAACCAGAGGCATCAGAGGCCAGGCTTACAGTAAATGCATTTGTACTGTAGCACAAAGTCCTACAAAATCAGGTACCAGCAAACTGGAATGGCCTGGGATGGATAAAAAGCTATTCAGTGAAGTGGTGAAAAGCTAAGTGAAAAGATGAGTTTTTCTGCTAGGTTCCTCAAACCTTCCCACACCCTGGGAGTATTTCCCATTCCACTTCTATTTCACAGTCTGAGAGAAAAGGGAAAAAAATTCTTCCCATGCAATGAACTCTTCCTTTGCCACAGCTTGGAATGTTGTTGCTCCCAGCAACAAATTCAAAATAAATAATACTGTTCTTTACCTGAGGGCACAGAATCAGTTTTGCCTACAAAACTCCAATAAAACAAAATTTCATTCTTCACTATTACACTCATTACTTTCATAAAATCAGAATTTAGATAGTTCTGAGTTGACTCATGCTTTTTCAAATTACTTCTCTTACTCTGTTTTGGCACCATGTGGTTAATTTGGGTGAGAAATTAGGAAAACATGTTTCCGTGTTGTGCTGAGTATATGTACAGTCTATGGAGTGTTGAACAAATGGCATTTGTTGTAAGACAAGTTTTATAGAATAGCTACTCATTTTGACTTTGTCTCCCCAAAACTGTTCAAGTGTATGTAATGGTATTGCAGTATTCATGGTGGAGGTAGCTACATTCCTGGGGAAATTCCCACAGATATTTCACTTTTTGAATAAGCTTGTATGACTCATAGCACCTGCAGGATATGGCTAGAGATGTTAGAACACCTGCCAGTGAGGTTAGGGACAACTTGAACATACTTGATGAGGTACTGTGAGGTCTAAGCTTGAACTAAAAATAAAACGTCTGAGATTAAGACTGCAGTACATGAAGGAAATGCAAAAGACAGGGTCTTAAGACAGGACAGGTTCCAGAGGTAACATTGCTGATACAGGCATTGAAGAGGAGCAGTTCTACCTTGTATTTATGAATGTTTTACTTCCCATAAGAAAAGGTTTCTCGCTGGTTGATGGTGCTATTGCAGTCCTTGAAAGATCAAGTAAAAATATCGCTCTAACTGGAAAGACATTCATGAATTCAACAGCATATTCATTAACCAAAAGCAAAGAACTGCAGATAATAAAATAGACCTGACCTAACAAGCCCTTGCTAAGATCATATTAATAAATGACAAAGCTGTCTGAATTTTGATATCAATCTTTCACACACACTGTAATTGAGACTGAGGTTTGATAGCCAGAGTATTCATGAGCCTCTACCTGGGCATGGTAGAGCTTGCATGATTTGTGTAGACTTTTGTGATACATGTTTATTGAAGGCATACATATTCTTCTGCTGCTTATCAAAAGGAGAACTCTAATTTAGAATGGGCAATGGTACTTAAAAATGTAGAACTCTTAAAAGTAATGCTTTCAGTAGACTACTGAGTCGTACTGGGAAGAATTCCCTCTTAGTGGCGGTGCAGTTAAGTGTAGAGACATATGCCTGATGCTTCCTGCTGCAGCCAGGCTCATGTCACTGCACATTACTTCTTCAAGCAGTGTCTGAGCTCTGCTGTGAAAGATGGCTCTGTGGCTCTTTCCCTCAGCCCACTTCACAATGGAAGAGCTCTCTTCAAGAGCTAAAAGTTGCCTCTTTGCATTTTGAAATGACACAATTCTCCCACACTAATGCATATGTGAATGCAGGATCAGTTTAACACACACACCTGTCAAAATGTCACTGCAACTGTGCACAGAGTTATCCTCCCTTGGATGCTTATCCCAAAGTGCCACAGGCTGAGGACTCACTCGTGGTATCTTGTCCCTTGCTGAAGCCACAGAGTCAGCATTGCCAAGAGGTGTTTTGGGCAGTGCACAGAGCTGGAGTGGTCACTGGGCATCCTGCCTCATAACTCTGTGAGTGAATAAGGCAAGTGAATAGGGAGGAGCTTTTGATTTCTTTTAATTAAAATGGAGATTGTATGAGCTCAGAAAAGACTGAACATCATTAACATAAAGATACTATCTAAGATACCTCCTTGGACATTCAAGTCTCCATAAAATGCAGATGTTTCTCTCATCTATGCATTTTCAGTATAGTTCTGGTTTTCTGTTTATTTTTTGATTATCCCAAGCAAGCCACACCAATGCAAACAAAAAACTGGATGGTCCCTACTATTATAGAGAAGAACACAAAAGGAAACCTTTTTCTCACTCTTGCATGTGTTTTTCATTCCCACGTTGCAGGAAGGACCTGTCTTTTTTTGCCCATCTCTTCTACTAGCTAAGATAGAAAGCTATTGAAGGTATTGATTGTCTTGAAGCTCTTGATAAATACCACTCCATGGCATACTTAAAAACTGCTGTGACTCCCTGTTGAGTATCAATTCCTTTTTCTTTCTTTCAAACATTTTCATTTTGCTTGTGGGTTTTTTTGCTTCTTTTCTAGTCACCTTGTAGAGTTACTCAAGGCAATGAGTTAGTAGAATATTTTAATTAGATATAGGGAATGTTTCTTGAAATCAAAGAAGCCCGTAAACATGAAAATTTAGATCACAAAGCTGAACCTTAAGCATTACACCTGTCTAGTCGGGAAATAAAATACTTACGTAAAATTTTAATTCAAAATTGCTCTCAACCCAGTTCCTTTCTTTCTTATCATATCTTTTACTATGGAGTACTTTGAAACAAACTGTTCAAGACCAGTAACTCTGCAGAAAGTAGATAGTTGGAAAATGTGAATTACAAGTAAATTAGAGAAAATCACTATCTGCTGGTGTGCAATTAGCTAGAATACAAAAAAAAAAAAGATTAAATATATTGAATATGTTACTTGTTATGAATTATTTGTCCGTTACAAATTGATGCCCTGCTCTTCTCATGGATCTGAGCCATGTAGTATTTGTAATTTTCTCTTTCTGTGCAGTTCATTAATATTTTTTTTCAGTTTCTCCTTACTTGTAAATCCTTTTACAGATTATACAGCATCTGCAGGTAGGTAGAAATATTTATCACTTGAGAACATAATATAAAGGTATTTGAAGAGTGAGATTGGAGAACAATTTCTGATTGTGTCACTGATGCTGCAAAATTTAGAAATGCTAAACCTGAAATAGAAATTTACAAGAAAATGTATTGTAAGGCATACAAAATAATAAAGCTTCTCATACCTACCAATCATCTGAATAAGTAAGTTCCTGTTTATAATTAGGTGCACATTTTAAAATTAGCCTTCACTCTTATTTGTAAGCAATGTACAGGGCTGCTGTGCCATGTGAAGATAACTATATCCATCTGTACAATTCATATTCTCTCAGTAGGGGATAAATATTTTTGCATGGTCTGGAGAGATTAGAATATGTTTCAAAATAAATTCTACACGTTTCTTCTCATAAAAAACCAAAACCCAAACCTAAAAAAGGATGACTCTTGCCCAAATATATCTTTCACCTTTTAAAGGTTAAGGTTGAGCCTTTCAAAATCCCATTCTAAAATGAGATGTTATTCATAGCTAATTTGACCACCACTGAAAAATATGCTAATAGCTTGAAGCCAAAAGGTGTTTTTTTTCTTTCCATTGGTACCACCAAGCTTACACTCAAAAAAAAAAAAAAAAAAAAAAAAGAGGTTAGCAGTATCTAGATTTTTCTAACCACATGGCCTTCCCTTGTAGAGCCATTACATCAGAATTACAGCTGGGTAGGTTGTTCCCAGATTCTTCTGACCAGATTTGCCTGATCAACCTATTCCAAGGAAATTTGATCCTCTGTAGTGAGAACTTGAAATGTTCTGCCTGTATTAAGGCTAGTTTACTTGGTGAATTTAGCCACCTTTTATAAAATGGATTTGATTCCTGTCCAGAAGATCCATGCAAAGTCTATATCCTGCTGGTCCTGAACTCATAAGTGAATCTGATTCCATAAATGAAAGTGAGTTTTGCCAGAAAGTCAGAATCAGGTTTAAAAGTGAAGTACAGACAGAGATCTTGGGACCATGGTGTGCGAAGGATCAGGGATGTAAACTGTCAATTCAGATGGAGCAATGGGTAAAGTTGGCAGGTCTGGAAGCTTCTAGATTGTAGGCACCAATTTGCATGGCAGTCGCATGCTAAATTAAACTGGTGTTACGCTAATGAAAAATCCTTGTTCATTTTCACTTCCTCTAGTGTGCTCTGTGTGGCTATTAATGGAAAGCAGGTGCTGGAATCAGCCTGCAAAAAAGATGTTTGCAAATGTTGTTGCACTGACAACAGTTCCAAATCATGCCAACACTCATTGCTATTGCTCTCTGAGTGCTTAGTCACTCTGTTCCTGTACAGTCACTGAACAGCCTCTCTGTGTACTACATGTCTGTTTAATTTGTTGGGTGCCTAGCATACTTAGAAATTCTGGAAAATCATTTGCGAGGTAGGATCTGAGCCATCAGCTGACTCCACTGGGACAGGACTCCTTAACTTTTTGATGTATGTACAGATAAAAGTCCTTCCATGAGCAATTGTTTCCAAGCATAAGGGTGTATGAGTGAATCATTCCTCACAGTAATGACAAAACACAGTCCCTTGTGAGCTAGCTAACCCTTATATGTTCACTATATAAGATGCATTTTTTTTTCAGCTAAAACTTAATGGGGAATCTGGGGTACATGCAATGCAATTCCTCAGACTGGAATTTGCTCAGAACTTTTTGTAAGAGCACAGTGGAATTGGCAGTCATCACATTTGTCAGGATGTCAGCTGTGCAAGATGGCCTCCTTTAACAGGTACTCCTGTAATAGTGGGCCCGTTTATTACAGTTTATTAGCGATTCAGAAGGGGGAAATGCTTTTAAATTAATAGCTCTAATCACTTCTTGCTACAGCCTGCCTTTTCCGTAGAATGTTTCCAATAAACACATTGGCCCAATTCTCTCAAGGAGTAACTTCTCCAAACACAGCAATGGCTCAGAGAGAGCCATCAGTTGTGATTTGACCTGTATTTGTCAGTGCAGTGGCTCAGTGCCCTGGGACTAGAAAGGAAAGGAATGAATTCTAATATTTCAGTATCATGGAGAAGCCTGCCTGTCCTGCTTCTTCTTTCAGGATATATATTATGAAGAGATGTGGTGATAGGCAGCAGAATCTCTCTCTTACTTGCAGTTGAGCCACAGTTTCAGTTTACGAGTCCTTGTGTTGATGACTTGTAAATCTATTTGCTGAAAGCATGCACATCTTCTGGAGGGAATGGCAACAAAAGTGGGGGGATTTTTATTTGACTTCTATAGAGATATATACACCAAAATGTATACTTTGTTAGACCACACAAAATTTTAAGGCAATTAAACTCTTGGAAGTAATGTTGACTCTCTAACGGAAGTAAATTTGGACTACTTTGTTCTTGGAAGATTTCATCAGCTTCTGCTAAACAGACATCTAGTCTTTATGACTGTGAAAAAGTCCATGATTGGACTACTTGTGTTGAGCTTGTAATAAAAATTATGTAATAGAGGGACTCTTATATTTTAAAGTAAACTTTGAGGATTTTAGTTTTGATATCATCTGCTGCATTTATGATCATTGTATCCAGCTACTCTAGGACTGTGTCTAAGGACATCTTAAAAATTATGGATATGGCCAGGGAACAGTTCCTCAGTTAGTTCTCTTCTGCCTCCAGCCAAGCATTAGTGCAGCAAAATTTGGATTAAAATCAATTTCAACAAAATAGAGGCCAGTTGGTTGAGTGTGAAATAGTTTAGAAGTCCAGTCTGAAGTATCATATACCATCTCTGGCAGAAAACTTCTTTTCCCCCTTCTCCTTCAAATTATAATATGACGCTGGAAAAGAACTTTTCTCCACCCTTCCCACCCACCTGTATTGCACAGAACTAAATGAGGGTTTTAGAGATGAATATGTTTGGGAGTTGAAATCTGGAATAAATTGAAAAATATTGCATAATTATCAAATTAATGGGGTTCATACCTTGTGATCCAAGGAATCTGATGCTCTCAGCCAAACCAGTGAATGAGTACAGGACTACTGGTTAGTGCAACATCTTACTTAGCATTTGCAACCAAAAATTGACTTACTTGTCTCAAAATTGTTTCTCCTCTTTTGCTCATCCTCACTGTACTGGATGATTGATGATTTATTGTAATCATAGACCTGTATCATAAATCAGAAAATGGGTGTTGTCAATAACAGCTAGCAAAATGTATCTGTGTTGTCCTACAGCCCTGTACCCTTTGTCTCTTTATTTCTTTGTTGTAGACCTAAGCCTCATCATTCGTTTGTTGCTTAAAGATACAACAGTCGCTCTTCTCTGGGTGGTACAGAGAAATTAATTGCCTTGAAAAATAGATCTTCACTTTATTACTTGCAGTCATAGAAGTGACAGGTATGTCACCACCATCCACATCACTCTGTTCTACCAGATAAATGGTAAATTGTAACTGTATTTTCTATTTTAGACTTTCCCAGAAGAGGTGAATATGATGAAAGAATTTAAAAGAAAATTTTCTTTCAAAATAAAATTTTGAATAAAATATCCCAAAGCTGTGAGACCAAAAAAACCCCCTCTGTTTCTGGTTTGCCAAGTGAAAGACCGATCTCTTCTGGCAGAATAAAAGCATTAAAATGTCTGGAATCAATTGAACTTCTCTAAATTATATAGGCAATGAAGTAGCATACAGGAAATGTGCTGAATCACTTGCTCTTCCTTAATATACCACTATATAAAAGGTCTTAGCCCAGACTCAGTGCTGTCTTCATTTTAGAGGCAAGCAATTAGCTTAAAGGAAAACTGTAAAGCATGTCTTTCCTATTCCACTTATGTACATTACTATATATTCAGGTTGGTAGAAAGAACCTGGCTGAATTCACTTGCATTTAGGGATTATATAGCATATTAATGCTGAAAACAATTGAACAAATCAGCGTAAGGAGAAATGATAAACAGATTTGTCTTTTCTTACATGGTGATTCGCTAGAAAGTTCTATTTTTGTGGCTTTTAAGATCACAATGCCAATAAACCCTGCCATGTTACACCTCTACAGTGTATAAAAAAAATTAAGTTTTAATTCAATAAACCCATAAAAATAACAATCACACCTGAGTGATTTGCTATTAGCAATAGTATTCTTTTTCAGTATTTCACCTTTCTGCCTTCATGTTACCTCCTCCTCAGCAACTGTGCTGGTTCCTGTGCTTTGCTCTGAGGAGTGCAAGAAAAATCTAAGTAGAGTAGAAAGAACACTTGATTGTTATTCCCTCTTGCCTCAGCAGCTACACTGTTGTAATGCAGTGTAAATGCTATATATCTAATTCAAATCATTTGTGGTGATGGGTGAGGCAAGCTGCAATACAGCTAAGCTAGCGTCCACATTTCCAGATGAATTTGTGGGGGATGGGGAGAGAAGTACCAGGGAGTCTTATTCCAAACCACAACAGTAAGATGATCTTTACTATTTATGTCATTGGGAATAGGTTTGAAATTACACCAAGTAGGTTTGTAATTATAAGTGATTTTTAACAATTTATTAATGATTCTGGATGGTTAACTGGAGATACCTTAAAGCAGAAGCTGCTGAGCTCTTTGTTCAGAAAGGAACACCCAAATTCACAGCTGATTTTTCAAAACTTAACCTAGGTCTTGCTATAGGAGTTTAAGATTAGCCTATATGCACACATTTGTGTGACTTTGAGGCGATTGTGTTGGAGACTGCTCACAACTATACTGCCTTTTTTCTTTCTTGAAATCCACACTACCAGTAAAAACAATTGAAACTCAAATTGAAATTGTTTGTGCTCATGATGTAGGGCAATTAATTAATCTTTATAGCTTTCAAGCAGCTCTTGTGATCTTGAGAAATGCATAAAAGCACATAAACTTCTGTGTATTTTTCTTTTAAGCTCTTTAATATATGTTTTAGAATTAAGCACTAATTTTAACAATTCACCTTAATAATTCATCAGGAAATAGAAAATGAAAGAGATCTCATTCCCAGAATAAAGGGGCAGAGAAGGAGCACTCACAACAGTGAACTCCATTTTAGTTTTTGCACCTAGAAAACTGCAAGTTTAATGTATCTCTTAGCAGAGGTTAATGCTAACTGTCATTGGAATGAGCTGATGAATCAATGATTAACATAGTCAGTGTTTGCAAATAAAATTCCATGGTAAAATACAAATAAACTTTGTATTCTATTAGAAGGACTTTGCAAGTTGTTCAAATTTGATTTTCTCATCAGAAAAAACAAACAAACAAACCAGAATAAGCTGGAAGTCAGCTTCTAACTGTTTTTCAGTGCTGTCCAGCTTGTCTCCCTCTTTTAGTAAAAGTTCAAACATAAGTACAGTACAATTTATGTCAATCTACTTCGTATTTTTAAGCAAAACAGTATGTCCAAAAGAGTAAGTAAAACCAAATTTTCTTTTATTGATATATCAATGAGATTCCACCTCTTAGTTAATTTATATGGTAGACAGGCTTATAACTGCTAAATTAGCATCACGTTTTACAACAATGATTTCAAAAAATCTTACAGAAACGTGCAGTAAATTTAAGTGCTTTCTAAAGCTGTCTTCAAAGGTTCTCACTCCTTATCAGATATTCAATAAATTCTGTGTTGCAATAGTGAGTGCTTACATCATGCCAGAGACTATTTTAATTGTTCAGTTTGGATAGTAAATGCCAGGTGAACATTGATTTTTATTTTTATGGTTTTATTCATTACAGCTTTTAGCATTTTTTTTACTGAAGTTATTTCATTTACTAGACAAACCTAGATTACTAATACTGACAAAGTACGTCTAAGCCTGATGTTTCTGGTCCTGTTCTCGAGAAAAATACAGTAAAATTTTTTGCTTAGTTATATAAACTACAACATCTATATCACTATTTTACAACTTAGAATATTAGGTAGTTATTTTGAATAATTTTATAGTTCTTATGAGTAAAATACAGGGAGGAATTAGTCATGCTAAGTAATGGAGGACACTGCAGATAAAAATTTCCTGTAGCCCCTGATGATTGATAAGAGTTCCCTGGTGCAGTGCTCTGAGACCCACCATACTTCCAATCCCAGCCTGCAAGATTGTCTCTGAATGCTAAGAGTGCAGCAAGTGGAGACTTCAGTCAGATATTCTAGGTCATCTCATAGCCTGACTTTTCTGCCTAGAATGTAGGAAACAGACATAAGCTAGGTGGGCTTTCACATTTATTAAAAACATAAAGAAACACCAAACTAGTACTGGGCTTTCAGAGGTTGTTGTCACAGCTGGCAGCTAGTGGGTCTGGTATATTACATCTCTGTGAGAAGAAATCTTCGTTCCTTGCACTTCCCAGAGTTAAGGACACTGCATGTCGTCTTCTGGGGGCACATTTGTCACAGGTGAGAGAGATGTAACACAGTGTATGTCTTTTCTGCCTCATTTTGGCTTCCTTCTCTACTGCAAAGTAATAGGTCTAACTTTTTTGTATGCTAAAATAATCATTATCTCAGCAATGGCACAGGCTGTGTGTGTGTGAACAGCAGGTTTTTCTTTTGTTGCTTTATTGACATTAAATGCAACAGTTAGCTTTGTTCAGAACATTTTCTGTATGGTTTTGCTTGTTCTTTGTTTTCATCACTCCCTGCTAGAAGTTCTGGGCAGTGAAGCCTGAAAAAGGGCACTACCACCTCAGTGAGATTGTAAGCACAGCAGGAACCACAGCACAGCAACTAATTGTGCCTTCTCAATCAATACCAGTGTTACTCAAGGACCCGTTTAAACTGATGTTCCCTTTCTTTCCCTTTGAAAAGAAGAAAAGGTTTCCCCACACCTGGAAATCCTCAGTTGCCATAGAAATAGTGCTTGCATGCCCTAGAGATTGAGAGCACTGGGACATAAAGGGGCTGCTTTCATGTACAGAGTGAGGCTCCCAGGCACAGCTATGGGGAGCTCTGGTAATGGCAGGGATGAACTTCTCCCTTTGAGTTATTCTCTTATAAACTTTCACTCAAGGAAAGAAAACACAAGTAGGGATATATTAAATATTGTATTTCTATAAAAGGCCTGATCTAAGGACCAGTGGAATCAGTGGGAATCTTTCCAATAATTCTTGTATGTTTTGAATCATACTGTAAATGCTTTCAGTCAGGAATGTGACTCGGAACCGGATCCTACAGATGATCCAGGGTCATCAAGACAACTTGCTGCAGTGAAAAATTATGTGAGGGCCTAGAACACTTTGATGTCCTTGTCATTAACTTTTACTCCACAAAGACAAACCTTATGCCTTATGAATGACACGAGAAAAATATTACCCTGGAGAATAAGGATTGAGAGGATAGAATTTAAACAGATTTGTTTTCCTGTCATGAATTACTGTATTGTTCTGGCTGTGCATGATCCAGACTTTGGTGTGCAGCTGTCACTGAGAACCTTTCCTTGTCCATTCTTCTTAGTTTGTTATGAGGCTTTTTACAGTCTTAGAACTTGCGTATCAGTCCTGAGTGTGTACTTGGGCTACACTCTGTAATACAATTTACTCTTTCAGTGACTATATTTCTATATGAGAAACAGCAATGAATGAACATGAAACTGTCTATTAGGTGGGATCAAAAGCACTGTGCATCATCAGGAAATAAGGTAAGAATGAAATGAAAACATTTCTTAGGGACAGATAAAATGGCTTACAGAGGTTTCACACACTAATCCACTCAACCAGCACTGTGCTTACTGGAACATTTGCAGTGTAGTTTGATAGGTTAAAGTAACAAGAACACTGATTTATATTTCTATCATTATTTAGGTTACTTATATTGTTTTACTTCAGGAAGAATTCTTAATCCCTCAGATTCTGAATACAATATAATAAAGCATAACTTAAGTTCTGCTGGGAAAACGCCAGCCCTGATACCTATAAAATCTCATACATTATGTTCCCATATATTTCTAAGGCAAATATAAGCAAAATAATCCATTAGTATTCCAAGAGGGAAATGTAATTAGAAATAAAAATGTAAGATAACCCTATCCACCTTCCCAGAAAGAGATTTACATTAAAGAACAAGATGAAAATGTTTGCTCTTAAAGGTTTTTACTAGGTAATTTCTAACAGGGCAGATGTCTCCTCCTCTTGTCTCACACAGCGGTCCCAAACCAAGTAAGGGCTATATTTATCTTCAGTTCTGAATTTCTGAATTTGTGTTGTCATTCAGAGTTCTTCTAAGATAAAATACATCATCATTTACTCTATTAGAAAATAAATGTATGGATGTATTATGGAATTTGCATTCCATTACCTTGGTTTGCATGCCATAAAACATTTATTACACCCTTGGGCTACAGTCTTAATAATGACTGGGTGAAATGCACTAATGTGGTCTTGGCCTTGCTATAGAAGAGAAGATTAATGCTCTTTGATGTCACCCAGCTAATAGTTGTGCTCGCCAATTTGTCCCTTCAAAAGACATTACAGTCCCACAGACAATCCCTATAAGACTAAAGCTAGCAAAAAAACGTTCAGACTAAACCACAAGCTGAAGCGCAGTTAACCAAATAAGCATTGCATTAGATTTTCATCTCTAAAAATAAACGTATGCAAGCATCTTTCAGTAAAGGAAGAAAGATCTTCCATGTTTTATTTCATCCTCTCCTTTTCTGATTATACCCTGCTGACATCAAGTTTAAAAAAAGCCATCAATATTTTCTTATGTTTTATGGCAGTTACAAAATAACATTTTAGTTAAGCTCCATAAAGACATATATCAATACTTTCCACGGTCCCAAGCCTCTCAGTCTCTTCTCATGTAATAAATTTCACTGCCTATGATAAAACTATTGAATTTTTGCCTACCTGATCCTCTTTATAGAGAGGAGGAAGAAGTTGTCCCTTGAACCTTAAGAGATAGCTGTGAGATTTTTAAACTTTTTTACACAATGCATTGCTAATGTTCGTGTAGCTTATAAAGAACCCCAAAACAGTTAATGAAATTAAACCTGCCTTTCATACCAGCAAAATTTGCAATCTTGTCAATCTTAATGAATTGAGTTGTGGATCAATATTTGGATAACAAACATTGGGGGAAACTGTAAGGGGAGCCTTGTGCACCTCCCTGAGCCCCTGCCCCAGTAGTTGAGGGGATGTCTGTGCTGCTGCCTGTATCCACCTTCTGGTGATCCTAAACTGAGAAAGAGCTGGCCCGGTTCACAACTGATAAAAATCACCATTGTTATTTTGAAAGCAGTGCACTGACAATGACTTACACCAGCTGACTATTTTGACAAGACTGTATTATTTGTCACACTGTTGGTGTTCCAGTCTGCAGATCTAACACCATGAATTTTCTGCATTTTCCAAGTAGTTTTAACACAGGACTTTTCTCCTGCTGCAGTTTCATATTTTGACTAAAATGGTTTTGGAATATAAGCTAACTGAAAACTCTCTGCTGGTGTTTCCAACTGGAGATCATTGTGCTTCTGGGGTGAAGGAAGCCTGCATCTGTTTGAAGCAAAGCTGTTTGTAATCATGGAGTGTAAAGCACTAGATATATAATCAGCATGTGCTATATTAAAATCCTTTCAAAGCTCTAGATATTGACTGACAGGCTATCCAACAGCATACTTACATAGCAAAGAAAAATTTAAAAAGCAAAAACACTAAACCAGTGGTCATAAAGCAATCCTTTTTAAGCAGTTGTGATTAACATAGCAGATGAGCCAAAGTGAACATGTTTTTCTTTTTTTCTTTTATATGGCAAGAGAAAACACAGTCTGCTTTAAAAATCCCAGTGCACAGGGTGTAGAGCAACACAGAGAGGAAACTCAGACATTACAGTAAATTTTGATAAATAGACTATAAAGAAAGAATGAGAAATTGATGTTTGTTGAATAACAGATGGAAGTTGTCTCTTTATAAAGAAAGTATAGCCCTGCAAAATGAGATGACAAGGAAATAATACAGATTGTAATTTTTTCCCAGCACCTATTCTGAAGGAAAAAGTTTTAACACCCCTCTAACTACATGGCAGGTCTTATGTTTCTGTTTGTGTACATAATTCATATGGATATATGGATATGGAATATAATTGGATATATGAATGGATATATGGAATCATTGGATATATGATTATGGAAGATCAAGTGTTAGTAGTAGGAATAGATATCAGTACACTTATTTAGATTATTAGTTTTAAAGGAATGCCTTTACAAATCTCCAAAGACCCGTGTAGAACTTTAATAGTTATGTGTGAATAAGCATTTCTGTTCTAAACTTATAAGTTTTGTTTTACAAAGGTACTATCTTCAAATCTCAAAGACTGAAGTAAACTATAACAGGATGAGCCATATAGAGTTGGAGGCCTTATCTGGGGAATAATACAATGCTTAGTTAAACAGTAGGGAAGTTTAATATCTAAATGTGAAGGATTTTTAGTTACCTGTGTAGAACCACTTAACTCTCTCCTTTTCAAAGTGCCAACTCACCTGTAATGATCATAAGACCTTTGGACTGCAGTCTTAGAAAAGCCTCCACCAGCACTGGTGCACAGGTCTGTGCAATACCATAACACATTTATTTCAAAGCTAATTTCAAGCAAATTGCAAGTGCCACTTCTGCCTGGTTGGATTTATGATTTAAGTCTCTCATTTAAGTCCTAGTTAAACCTGCATCTCCTCCACTTGAGCTCTGGTGAACTCAGGCTCTGGTGTCTTTGTGTTTGGAAGCTGCTGAGCTGTCTCTGTCCGCCTGCCAGATAACTGTTGTAGGGATAAGATATTCCACTTCCAGTTACAAAGTAGTCTTCATTTTTTCATCCCATACAAGCAGCATATCTCTCTTGGCAACTGTATTTATGCCGGCTTCTGGCTGTGTTTCTGTTTTCCCTTTGGCTGACAGGCAGGTCAGAAATTCTGCTGGTGTGCACTTTGCCTTAGCAGTGCCTGGTTGTAGAGCCCAAAACACAGAGGCCAGGCCTGTTCTGCTCCTCTCTGCAAGCCTTTCCTGGCTTGGCAGCCAGGTGTGACTGCTGTTTGTGTGAGCTTGCCGTATCACACTGTGATGCTGTGGCTCAGCATCATCAAGCGTCTGCCCCAGGAGAAGCTGATAATTGCTTTCATCCCAGAGCTTGGTGGGTAACACACATTATCACTGTCAGCCTTGACTCCTCTCTCACCTTGCACAGATACCTTTCATAAACAGTGAAATAACTCTGCAAGACCAAGTTTAACCATTAAAACACTACCAGTAACCCAGCTTAATGTCTGAATCAAGAAGTGCCAGAACAGAAAACAGAATGTTGCTTGGCAGCTCCTACCTCCTTAGGATTTCTGTATACTTCTCTAGAGGAGTTTTCACTAAGACCTGTTTCTCTAAATCAGAAAACAGAGCATCTAAAATGTTATTTTCTCCCCCAACACCCCAAACTGTATGTTATGGTTAGTCCTTGCAGTTATTTCCATTACACTCCTGCTACTCAGTAAAAAATATACTTGTTTACCTCTTAAATTTTGTATTCACTCTGTGGCCACATAATCTACTTCAAAACTATCACTGATTTTTTTTTCAGCTTTCTTTTTTTTTTTTTTTCAGTTTTACACACAGAATTCTGGCAGAGTAAAAAAGAAAAAATGTAGAATTTTCCAAGATGTTCATATTGAGACATCTACAGCCTTGACTTCCCTCCATCTTTGGCTTTTTACAAACAGGATCTAAATTTCAAAGTAAAACTCCAGTCAATACCAAGTACAGTTTGAATTGGCCAGTGTTTCATGTTGATCACTTGTAGCTCAAGGAATAACACAGCTGGTGACTCCATCTAAAGTCTTAAAGTGACTTGTTCAGCATCATAAAAAAATTAATTGGCAGAAGAAAGATAAGCTTCAGTTCTTAACAGTGGTGTTAGCCATAACTGCTTTTTTTCACATTTTAATTAGAGTAAGAGATGAAGTTAGAGTCTTACCCCACATCAGGTTCATTGACTGCACTGACCTGGGCACAGCATCCAATCTGTGCTCTGAGTAGTTCAGTAGTTTTATGGCATAAATAGGAGCTTCGTGGTGTGTGTACAAAGGAACCAAAATAAGGTTATGTGGTTAGTTTGGTTCTTGTTACCTAAATCTTGACTGACACACAGAACTATTAAAATATGACATTACTGTTCCACATTTAAAGCAATTAATACTTAGAGCACAACAACTTCTAGCTTATTTTCAAAGGATTTTAGATTATTAGATTTTTGCACAGACGCCTAGCATTTAAATTGTCTACTGGTTGCCAAAGAAGGGCTATTGACCTCTCTCTGTATTAGTCGTTAGAAAGGAATGAGACACAAACTTCATTTAAGAGTTTCACAGGCAGCTGCTGACAGGAGAAGAGATTGAGATCCAATATTAGGCTTAGTTTCCAGGATGTGAACTGCAGGAATAAGCTCCTCTGCCCCTGTGAAACTCGCCTCTTGGCCATGCCTTCATAGCCCTGCTCCTTCCACAATTCAGTCTCCTCTGGCTTCCATCTGCCATTCTGAGCCCACAGCAGCTGCAGAGAAATCATTGCTTATTATTTGTGCTCAGGTCAGAAGCAGATGTCAGTGCTGATAGCCTGGGTAGCTCTTCTGGCACAGAAGGCATGAAGGGGGTGTGGGATAGAGGTTATACTTTGCTCAGTGATCAGAAACCAAACCAAGTGACTCTTCAGGAAATATGTGCATCATAATCCTGTTTTGCGTATGTCCTAGAGGTGAAAAACGGTATGCCCACTCTAATTGTAGGGTCTAATATGATAAACAAGGATGGTACAGTAAAGCTTTGAAAATTAAATTCCTACATCTCGTGTGTAGAGTCTGCTGCTATTTCTTAGTCAGCTTTGAAGTACCTGGTCTTAAAATCCTCTCGCTTCCACTTTCCCACTATGGTGCCACTGGACTGTAGGATTTAAAATCTCTTCCTTTAGTTTGATATAAATAAATAATTGTTTAAAAAAAAATCTCATGTTTCAATATAAAAATAATTTAATTTTAAAAATAAATTAAAATGAAATCAAATAAATTTAGAAGTAATTTAATCTCACTTATGTACTGCCATTTTTAACATCTAAAGTGTTGTGCTGATGAGTTCTTTTCTGTCATATATCGTAATACCTTCAAAGTCATCTATGTAAATCAGTTAATCAAATTTTTTAAAATTGCGTTTATATTACAGGATTTATTGTATCCTAGAATAAGGACATGCTTTGCATGAGAAAACATCTGTCCAACATTCATTTGTAGCTTGAAAACAGGAAATACTAACAGAAGTATGGCTTACTCAAATTTTCTGCTTTGGCTGTCTCAAGGATAGTACAGCTCTTATGGCATCACTCAATATAGAAATAGTACCCTGTTGCCTGTTCATAGCCAGTAATGATCCTCTACAATCACTAACCTTGCTTTTCAGTGCAAGTGCTGGCTTGGCCACAGCCCAGTATGTTCATCGTAGCACCACTGTTTAAACTGGAGGCGGGGGGAAATCTGTCTAGTGCCTGTGTTTGACATAGCCTTTAGTTTAGTAGCCATTGAGCTCAAGGAGCCTCCTGCATGTTGAAAAAGTCAAAAAGGAGTAAATAAAACCATTTTTTATACGGGTGTCTTCTACTAATTCCTAGATACTGGAATCACTGCTAGCAGGTCAGTGTGGCTTCTTGCTTGCAGACGTGTTGTTAGCCCCCTTTTCCATATGGTAGGTGATTTTCTGTGTGCTTTGCAGATCATAATGTAAAAATTTAACAGGCAGATTCTGAGAAAGTGTAAGTGTTTTTAGGACAGATCTATATCAAAGTTCTTGGGTGTTTTTTAATTCTTCCAAACAGAATTTGGAGATGCCTGTCAGTTACCTTTTTTCTAAAGACAGATAGCAGTTACCCAGTGTGGTTATAAAAAAGGCAATGGCTCATTAACCAAGTTTTCAGCGCTTTTCTATAGAATTATAAGACACGGGTTACCTCTAGCAGGTGTTCAGGATATACATTCAAAAATCCATCTTCTGCAATGGGTAACAGCTGGTACAGCTGCCTTATATCACTCTTGTGGTAAGCCTGACAGAAATCAAACTCGGGAATTGAAGAAGAGGGATTTTGCTACAAGGCACAAGTGCATGCAGTTCATTTAATTGTTTCAGGAAGCCATGTATACTTTGCTCATTTCAGACCAAAATGCATAATGGTTATATCTTTCAAATGCTTTTTGTACAATTAATTAAAGATGTTCTTGGCTTGCCTGGGTATCTGGTAGGAATGGTATGGTTGATCTTTGCTGAGGCAATTCTTTTCCTTCCAATAAATCTTAAAGAATGTTATGGGATGATTTTTTTAGTGGGCACTTTATTATAGGAAACTCTTCAGGATGGTGTTCTGTGCAACTCTTTTATTTGTTATGTATGCAAGAACATCTACAGATGAACGTTGAGACTATAAGTGGACTTACTGATGTGCAAGTGGCACCCAGCTGTCTTTCTCTCCTATCGCACTAGAAGGCTTAGGCTCTTCATTCTTGTAGAACCAGACTGCTTGGGAGGCTAAAAGGCAAGCTGGACCAATCTCACTTGAGATAAAGTGGAATTTGTGTGGATGGGGGGGATGTTCCTTATGATGATTGCTGACAGGACAAATGTTCTGTTTGTTCTAAAGAAGTATGACCACATTTTTATTTTCATCTGGCAAAGCCAGTATGTTATTCTGACTTTGAGTACCTCTTTCAGTATTATCCACTTCCTTGCCCAGGACATTGAAAGAAAATTAGAACATTGATACCTCAAACCACTGTCTGTGATAGTCTGTGATCTCATGGCAGGCTTTTCATTCTGTTCTAAAGTCTGGCAGAAGAGAGCATCTAGGGAAACCTAAAAGTTTTCATAGTGGCTATCCTTTTCTAAATCATCTAGATGAAAAGTGAACACACCACCTAAATGAAAATTAAAATATTTTGAATGTATGAGACCTTAGCAAGCTCTTCCTCTTAGTAAGAGGAAGGCTGATAACTGCTGGAAGCATGAAAAATCATTGTTAAATATATCTCAGTTCTCAAACTGATTCTTATTTAGGATATGTAGTCAATTTTGAGCAAATAAAACTCAGACTTAACTCTACTGTAGTCTATGAAGAGCTAGTGATTCAGAAAAGCTAGAGTGCCTATATGCTTTTATTGGTGCAAGCATATATAGAGCCATAAGCCATGTGTTTATATATATTAAAAATCAAGAACAGAATTGCTAGAGTTCAAGGAAAATCATGACAGGACAAGAAGCCCTTTTCCTGCTTGGCACATTCCTCTATTACAAATAATCAGCTGATGATATGTGCAACAAAGAAAGAATCACTGCATGAAAAACTGCAGCCTCCCCCAGTTATTGCTTTCCTCACAGTTCCTGGCAGAACAAGGGAATAGAAAGCTCTCAATTTGATGTTGATGTTATTTCCTTGAAGGGTTTTGTTAAAGTGCTGAATGTACAGCTTGTTTGCTAGCAACCTTTGGATTTACAAGTTGCCAGTCCTGGAGATGTTACTGTTTGTCATGCATTTTCCTCCTGAATTCCCTTCTTTATCCTCTTGCCTTCAAACCTTTTTTAAGTCTTTGCACTGCTGATACTCGCTCTGATGCTAACTGGTAGTAATAGAGTGCTGTGCAGCTGTGGCACTGGAGCTTCCCTGGATAATGCTGACCACAGACTTAGCAGCATGTGCCAGCTCAGCACATCTTGATAACTCATAATCGCTACCATAGGTTTTTATAGTTTGTCTGGTCTACTGTAAATCTCTAACTCACTGTCACCGACAGAGCTCTTGACCTGATTCATAGGCACCAGGAATTTAGCTCCTGTCACACTCTGTTAGAAGATGACATTATTTATGCTATGATATTATACAAACAAAAATAGATGGTCTTGGATATACTGAATAGTAGAACAACATTAAAGGTCATGTTATTATTTTGAATCTTGTTAATTACGCAAAGAAACTAAAAAGAAGGAGGAAAAAAAAGAATCTGAAAAAGAACAAAAGCCAAACCTGTGTACTAGCCAACACATTGAAGTACAGGTGGGTTATCTGATCTTTTCTACTAACACATCTGAAATTTGGGATAATCTTGCATGTAATAAGAAAAATATGTACATTACTAAAAAGAAACAGTTCTGTGAAGTTTTTTCCCCCTCTGTCTCACTGTGAATATATAAGATAATCTTCAGTCCTATCGCGGTTTATATTGGTTCTCAGCTATGGGAAGACTCTGTCCCTCTAAGGAAAAAGAACCTCAAAAGTGTTAAAAGAAAGAAATTCAATCAAATAACTTTTGACACTTTGATGCAGCAGAAATTACAAAGGTTGTGCTCTAAAAAGGAGCCGAGTCCAATTCTGTCTAGTTCCTCATTAAAGATCAATTTTCATAGTAATGAGAACCTTGGACAGGGTACCAAAATATCTGAATTTTATTCTAGATCAGATCTTGGATTTTCATGTGACTTTTGTACTGAGGCTTCAGTTCCTTGTGGTTTTGATTTTTACTGCCTAATTTCTAAGTTTGGCCCATTCTCAATGTGAGGTCCCAGCAGACTGCTCAGTGCAGCTGGCTAGTGGAATCTCTGCAGGTGGAGGAGCAGGATGCTGTAATAAAGTGAACTTGATCTTTGGTGGCTCTAAATAAGACAAAATGACAAAATTGCTTTGAAAAACATATTTTAAAATGCATGACTTAACTTTTATTTAGTCATTTCCAGCATTTTTACTTTGCTACCTGAACAAATGTAGATGTTTTCAATGGAGAAAGTAACGTGGTTATACATGATCTAATAAGAAATTGATCTTCATGGAAATTTTTTTGTATTTTATCAGATTTGCCAGCATGGAATAATTTGAAAATTAGTAGATTCCTTGATTTCATAAGGCTAACTAAATATTTCTTGGTATACAAATATGATTCAATGAAAGAAGCCTTGTTTGAGTGAGTACAAGTTTCTTTTTGAGAATTATACAGTTCCTATTTTGCCTTTTTTGGTAAATGGTGATGAAACTGTTCTTCCAGCTGCATTTTCCTGAAAAAATATGTCCAACTGACCCACTTAACACAAGAATATGTAAATGCTCAGAAATTTATTATTATTATATCAGACATTTCCCAGTCCTCCTAACTTGATCATCTTCATGATCAGATTTCCAAATTGTGAAAATGTGATGAGAAACAATATGTCAAATTGCAAAGAAATCACGGAGGAACAGAATAATACTGTATTTGTAAGAGAGGAGACTGCACAAAGACCTTGTTCCACCACCTCTGCTGCAGGTAACTCTTGACTATATGAGTCACCTGAAAGCTGGTTTGTGAGGCGAGTTAGTTATTCTGGTTCACATGTGGAGGAGCTGGCAGAGAAGGGAGCAAATACCTCCCGATACACCCATCCTCCTTCAGGCAAGTTCAGTGCCCTTAGTAAGGACTGAACGGGCCCACGCCAGCTCCTTGGAGTACTTCTTGCTTTTTGTTGGGTTTTGCCCCTTGAATTGTAGAGATACATATTGTCATTAAAATTACTTTATTAAAAGTTTGGCCCCATTTGACCTCATAGCCATATTTTTCCTCCAGTGCTGTCAAGAAATGCAGTGTTTTAATTTGTCATAGATATGGCCTGATAATATCTACAAAATGGAAACACTTAAGAGCATAATTCAGTATTCTAATTCAGTGACTTTTCTGTGGTGTGATACATATGATCTATAGCACTTCTATCTGTATCTCTAAGGCACACTGGTACCAATTGATGGTGCTAAGGAGACATGGAAGGAAGGAGCCACTTCTCTGATATGCATTTCTTCTAGCCTTAGGATTCAGCAAACCTCTTTGTGAACTCTCTAGAGCTCTGACTGCACTGATCAGAAAAGAGAAGATCCAGCAGTTCCTCACCCCAAGCTGTGCTGAATTTGCTACAGGTTGCCTATTCCAGGGCAGTCAGGGATAAGGTAACTGCCACAAGGCTACTCTTGCCTGGATCCTGGAATAGCCATAGGTATTGTTTCATGTCTTGGTAGCAAAATCCCTCAGATGGGGTGCCTCCAGCACTGACAAATGCAGGATTTCTAACATATCTTCAGAGGCAGGTAAATCTCAGTTTCTCTTGAAATCTACTGATAAGAACTCTGTCTCGACTTGGGTCTTTTGAGTCCCTTGCAGGAATTCCAACCTATTGGGACAGAGGGGAACAAACATCTAGAGGGTTTGTAGCCTGCTGTACCCACAGTCCTACACCATCTTAGTAGCACATACCAATGTTAGATTGAGAGATGCTGATTTCTTCAATAGGGAAATGCTGTGGACTACTTGTTAGCTCAATGCATGTCAGCTGGCTAAGTGCTAAAGCTCTGTCACTACTTAGCAACATCATTGCATGTTTTATCTTTATTGTAGAAACAAATTAATGAAAATTATGTAGATTAAAGCAGGATAATCAGACCTAGTTCTCTTCTGTACTAGAGAAGGTATCCAACAATGATATTTTCCAAATTTCAGTGTGTTTTCTTGTGCTTTAAAATTTGATATTTCAGTGCACTGTCACTTGAAATTAATTGCTACTAATTAAAAGTGATCCAGTCAGGACAATTGGACAATAGTGCCCTAGAGATTGTTTCATTCCCAGAGGTTTTAATGACTTGCTGCTGCACTGGTTCAAGTCTTCAGAAGGGTGCTATACATCATAATGTCATTTTACATTGTTATTTCTCTGAAAGCAACAATTTAAAAGAGTCTCCAGTGAACCTTGAGCAACTTTGCACTAAAAAGAAAAATGTTACTGTTCAAGATCTGTAAAATATAAAATATAGATTCAAAGAAATCACTTGACAGGAATAGTAGTATTAAATTTGTGCTATTATTTGCATGTAATATATAATGCTGTAGTAAAAGGCTAACAAAGCATTTAGGCTGCTCCAGGGCTCATCGATTTTTCTGCACCTTTATTCAAACTAGGTCAAAACCAACGTCGGTCTTATTGTATAACACATATTTTTCTCATATTTGAGATTTCTGTCCTAAAGTGATATAACACAGTTTAAGCCCACAATATATTGTGATGTACAACACCTATTTAGAGAAAAGCAATACTCTTGCTTTGGTTTAGATTATCCTAACCAAACAGCTGGCTAATGTGACTTAAACTTCAGAATGTACAGAGGCCCCATTTTTTAGTAACTTCAGTGAACTGAGGGCTTAATGGAATAAGGTTTGCTTTCATGTTAGGGTGAAGGCCAGTCATTTAAAGAATTATGAAAATGAACTTTGTAACCAGTGCAAACGTGTTAACACAGTTAAACAGCTCATTTGATATTCTGCCTCACCACTATAAACAGGAACATAGAGCCTACTAAAATTAGATTTTGTCCCAAGTCCCAAAGCAACAAATCTTCCTGCCTGTGTAACCCATACTTAGGAAACTTTATTCTGTGAAGAAATAGAGATGCACAATTGGGATCAGAATAGTTCTCAAAGAGGAAAAACATAAGCTAGGGGCTATTTTTAGACAATGATGAGGCTTTCAAACAAACCATATATTGTCCTGACATTTCACATAATTTCTCCACTGTGAAACGAGTTCTATCATAGAAAGCAGACCATTCGTTATAGTGTGTGATCCTTCCTCCCACTACAGCACATCTGGAACATCATCTCCTCTCAACATATTCTGTTTTTCTTAATTCGTCTGATTTCAGAACAGGACCATCAGTCAGTCTTTGAATAGGTTTGATTCAACACTGTTATTTCATTTCTACACAGTCATAATAGCACAAAAATCAATGAGTTGTACTGACATACGAATGGAGTAATGTATTGGCAGATCAGACCTATTGAATCTATTTTGCTCACAAGACCATTAAAATTGGTTTAAAAAAAAAACTTCAGCAGTGAGATAAGCAGTAGTTTAGTTTAATGTATAAAATCCATCCTGTGTTCTAATACTTGTGCTCATATTAATGGAAAAATGAGTGGATTCTTCACTTTCTTATCAAGAAACTTTTGAGGAAAGTTATGTTAAAAAATGTGTGTATTTCTTTGTACAACAGTAATCTCTTTCTCTTCTACAGACTGGGAACAGATGACCTATATTAATGGATAAACTACAGGACAGAAAAAACAGAGACAAAATGCTGGTTCCACTACATTCAGCTGGAGTTTTATGTCCAACTTTGCTGGAATTAGGAATTTATCCTAGGAATCTCCTTTCTTTATTCCAACTCAGCCACACTAACCAGCATACAAAAGTACATACTTCCTTGTAAGCATGGCATTATTATCTTCTTCATCATGTTAACACAAACCTCTCAGCATTTCTCTGGTACTATCCCAATATCCTCTTGCTAAATGCAAAGTAAGATTAAGCAGACTTGCAGTGTGTTCTGTGCATGCTGAAACTCAGGCTTTGGCAGGCATAAGAGAGAGGGTTCCAGAGAGAGTCAGTAGGAATGTTTTGTCCATCAAGATGTTTGAATTAGACAATAAAAGCACTCCAGGCAGTTGTAAGTTATAACCACTAGAAGATACCAAAAAACCCGCAGCCTCAGAGATAACTGAATCCGAGACAATGCACTTCGGTTGGAAGATAACTCATGTCACTGCTGCTGCAGTTGATTCTTAAAAAGTAATTTTTCTTTATTCAAGGCAGGGAAGAAAATCACTAAAACACAAGAATGACTGGGTGAAACTTAAAGAAGGCTCACATGCCTTTATTTTGTTGGTAGACAGAGAAGTTCTCAGAGTGCTGGTAACTGATCACGGAGTTAAAGGGGGAATGAGTACTCTCTCTGCTTCTCTCTCCTCCTGTCCTCTTTGTCCACTACTCCCCTCCCCCTTTCTTTCTTCCCCCCAGCCCTCTCTCTGTAAGTTTTGAACCTGATTCAGGCTGTGGTCTGACATTCACTGCAGAAATTGCTTTATTAACTTAAGACAAAACTCCTGCTATCTTAATCTCGTCCCTTGCCAAAGGTTATTGGCCCAGAGCACTGCCAAGTTAAGTGGATTACTTCAAGCAGTCTTCTATGGTAGGTTGAGCTGCCTTGGCTGACTTGGCAATGAAGTGGGTGAGGATCCTTCATCTGCCCCACCATGCTTGCTTTGCAGGATACTGTGGAGAGCAGCACAAAAGTAGCAGCCCAGCCATCTCTGCTGTGAATCCTTGTTTACATCTTCAGTCTGATCCTAAGGAAAATTTAACAATTTCTAAGTGTGGTTTGTGCTAAATCCTCCTTACTGAGGCCTCTTTGTGACACTGTTTTTCCATACCAGTCCTGAAAGAACAGATCAGGAT
Source organism: Dicaeum eximium (assembly GCA_013396995.1). Taxonomy (NCBI): domain Eukaryota; kingdom Metazoa; phylum Chordata; class Aves; order Passeriformes; family Dicaeidae; genus Dicaeum; species Dicaeum eximium. The sequence continues at coordinate 2,571,556 of VWZP01006707.1, forward strand.
CTCCTTGGTTTTAACCCACTCTGTCTGGCTGTTTCTGATGGAAGAGGCAGTAGGGTGAAAAACACTGACAGATGAAATCTCTCAGACCCATCTCCCATTTACTGAACTTAAGGGGCGTTTAGTTGACCAAAGATAGTACGGCTTGATCTGTGTTAAAGAACTGTCTTACAGTATTTTGTAACCGCTAAGATAGTCACTAAAATAATTTTACAAAATTACATATACTATATATTCCAGTGTAAAGACAGACATGCAGGGAGACTTGACAGTTAGCACATATGAGACATTTCTGTAACTTTAATTAATAGAAATAATAGCAAAATGGTGTCACAAAGTCCTGTTCTTTTGACTTCTCAATGTAAACTTTCTGGGTTTGTATTTTGGCAAACCAGTAAACAGAAATCTGGTTTTTGCAAACATTTTAAGGGCTCTATTCCATGGTGTACAACACCTGGTGTATCTCAGCTCTTGGCATAATTTAAACAAACAGGCCATGTAACACATCTCTCTCTCTCAGTCAAATAAAGCAGACTTGGTGTGCTGCCAATTCTGCTCTCATTTATTTGTTAACCCTGGGTTTTATTTATTCCCTGAATCATCAAACACATTGCAGAGAGTGACAGGAGCAGACAATTTTACATCTAATAGCTACATAATAGTGTAAATAAAATCTGGTAAATCAGGTACATTATTTGCCTGGTTTTAACTGCCCCACTTAATTTTGTGCACTTGAACCAAAAGTATAGTAAATGAAAAAGCTTTTTGCACTGAGCAAAGCTAGAAAGAATATACCCATTGGGTTCTGATGCCCTTTATTTCGATTAAGTGAAAAATACCTTTAATAAAAAGTACACCTGGATGTAATACAAAATTTCCTGCAAAATTTGCTCATTATCATCTATGGCAAAATCTTTTCTGACTTCTGTGACTCAGGGATCAGCCCAGCACTGCCTAGCTGTGGGATACAGTCCTGTAAACAGTAACGGATGTGAGGATCTGTGACATGCTGGAATGCTTTCCAGTGTTGAGTAAGAGTTACTGAGATTATTTCTGCGATCAGAGGGAGAGAACAAGCAAGGGGGAAAGAAGGGATGAAAACAATGTTTTGAAGTTAAGAAGTGTGAGGGAGATCATTCTCAGTTCCCACAGGGGCCAAGGTTTCATGGTCAACAGATCATTGTGTGGATTAGATCTGAAGAACAAGTGTGTAGGTGACAAAGCCTTGTGTTTTTTTGAGCTTTTGTTTTAATGAGATTTGTCTAGCAGAGGTCTAGCTCAACTTTACATCAGATTGATTTCCTCTGTAGAGTTGATTTAAACCATCACCAGGTGAAGGATGGGAGCTGACAGGTCAGTTATATGTCACTTCTAAAGATATCTATTTAAAAGAGGAATTAAAATTTTTGCATTTGTAGTATGTTGTTGCAATACATTTCTGAAAACTGATTCCAAGAAAGGTCTTCAAGAGCAGCATGTATATAATGAATGGAAATTGATGGCCTGAAGACTTTAGTGTACAGTTTCTGACTATAAAGTTCACCAAACACTCACTTTCTTCTGTTTATTAGTTGGCCATTCCTGCTAGGTTAACATGAAGAGAGAAGACTCTGCAGTACTTTGGGTTGTGCCTTGACCATGTAATTGGAAAAGTAAATGGTTTCCCTATGATCAGAGTTGGAATCCGTGCCAAAATGACTGAGCTCCATTCAAAAACCCCTTTTCATGAGTCATTTTGTGGCAATGCTTGTTAAGAAATGGCACAATACCAGGAGTAAAATGATCAGCACACCTCAGGCTGCTAATAATAACAAAATAAGCTTTCCCTACTGTGAAACTGGCTCCTCTCTAGAGTCTTCACACTTACATGAGCTTCCTATGCAAAAGTAACTCAGAATCAGGCCACAATTTTTTTTCTTTAAAAAAATGTATTTTAAGATCCCAGTGTCTCTGCTGCCCTAAAAGGTAAAGAAGTGCTTAACTTTCCGGTTTGTTAATGAGTCCCAATGTCCTTTAGCATGTGTCTCTTAGAAAAAGAATGTCTGCAATATTTTGTATTTGAAAAAGAATGAATGGCAAGACATGGTTCCAGAGGCTGGAATTCAAGAATCATTGGCTTCACTACTAAAAGCCATGAATTGCTGGCTTGACTGTTCCAGGTCCAGCTCTGGACACCCCTCTGTCTCCTAAATCCATGACAATATATTAATTTGTACTGCAGCTACTCATGCATTGTGCAATACATTCTTTATTGCTCTGTTCTACTAATGCATTGTGCTCAAAAGACAGATTTTTTTTCCTGCTTTTCTAAAAAAGCAGCAGAGGTCTGTGACTCCTGTAAGATTTGAATCTAGTATGTGCCAGAGAAAATGAGTATTTCTCATCTTCAGTGTAACAGTTAGTTCTCCAGCATTTCAGTGGTCATACTGAAAAGGAGAGTATACCCCTTTTTTTTCTGAGGATTTCATTCCTTCCTCTGTTATGTGGGCTGGGCACAGAACATGGCCCTAAGTATTCTTCATGTGATTTATTCTACATTGACAACCACTTAAGTGGAGGCAAAGTTAGACCCAAAAGGCACAAAGTGATGAAAGCTGGAACTGAAAAATAGCATGACAGTCAAAATTGCTGAGTTTCACACAGCCCCTGCTCTAACAGTGTTAGAAAACTCTTGGTCGAAAAGAATCCCAAAGAGCCCTCTGGAAACTCAATCCCATGACTCATATGATCCCCTTGAAGGCTTTTTTCTTTCCCTCTACAAAATGACATTGAATAAAGCCTGGTGACTATGCTACTTGCTGCAATTTGACAGCTTTTAGTCAAAATGTTTTCTATTTACAACAGAACTTCTTTACCCAAAGTTGAACACACTGGCATCTGCAAGTCAGACTGAGCTGGTTTTGGTTGGGTTGTAGGCTAGATCTTTCCACAGAGGTGGAATGCCCCCATGGCAAGGGATGGGAAGGGATATGGAGGACCTACCTCAGGAACTTTGTGATGAATTAACACTGGTGACTCAGGCATTGTTTTCCAAGGACTCCCGAGAGCTGAGATGGCTCTTAATGAATCAACACTTTTGTGTTTGCCTAGTTCACTAGATTGTTTGAGAGACTGACAAGCCAAAGTCACTGCATTACCTGCTGCAGGTGAAGCCAGGAGGAAGTAATTCTTGTCACTATGTGTATTGTGACTCTTCAAAAGTAAACAGGAACAGGACTACCCTTTCCTTCCCAGCAGTCCCTCTGTGTTGATTCACAAAGGCCAGATGCTATCTGATCTTCCCACTGGGATTCAGTTAAGAATGCAGACCTTGAATACTCAAGTTCCCTCTGAGTATTACATAAAACTGAAAATTAACTAAGCTGTTAAAGGAGCATGCATCACACATATAAATATTTTTTTTATAAAGGTGTTGTTTTGATGATTGCTTTTGGAATGTCCATATAAGTTCAAAAGTGTTTTTAAGATCGCTATGGCTAATCCATTGAAGCCAATCAGTCTTTTCAAGTTTGTGTGTTCAAGACCCTTTTAAAATCCAAACAGTACAAAAAAGTGTTTCCAGCGTTTTCCAACTCCACTGTCAACAGCTAAGAAATGGATCAACATGCTTTCATAATCTTCTGTGTGTATGAAGATGCAATAATAAACTGGTTTTTTCCCCAGCAGAAGAAATGGCATTCAGAAGGAAGTTAAAAAAGGAGGAGAACAAAGAAGCACAGGTAGGCCTTTTCCAAGTGATTTTTCTAAAACAACAAAAAAAATCCAAGTAAACTAAACAAACAAACAAAATCAGAATTGACTAACCTTCTAACCTTATGGCAAAAGTTGTCTAAGAGTACAAAAATTCTGCAGTTTGTTGCTTGATAGATTGACTTAAGTTGCACTGAACTTAAACCAGGAAGAAACACATATACATAACAATTAGGATGTTTTTTGTTCTTAATCTTTTTTCCCATGGGTTTTTAGAGCAGGTTTTTAGCTTGTCTGCTTTCAATTAAATGCATAAAAAGTAGAGTTCATTTTGGATGATTGATTATTAGAATCATGTGCATGCAACTGAAATACAATATTTTAAGTCATTACTTCTTTCAAGCAACAAAATAATCTTTATATCTTGACATAGTTTATAATTTTGAAACTAAACCAGTTATTGGTAGAAGTTCAATGTGTAGCTCTTTAAACTGATAGAATATTATCAGGATTTATTAAAAAACATGTGTGTCTTCCTATTACATCTGTGTTTCAAAAATTAAACAAATGGATTAACAAGTTCTCTGTAATTATATAATTAGTTAATAGTATTCCAGATACAGTCTGATTAAAAAATACTTAAGATGATGTGGTATTTTAGACTCGCTCTGTGAGTCTTACTGCTAAATACCTTCTACAAAATTTTCAAGGAATGTTCTTTCATATAGTTACTAAACTGGGAGGACCAAATATTAGGCATAAAAATAATACATTTTTTCACTCTTAATTATCTGCTAGTCCCATGGGACTATCCTTGTCCTTTTAATGGTGATCCTGATCCATGCTCCTGAAAGGCACATAAGTGAGCTGTTAAGAGGCATCCTTGCTGTCTTTTGCCCATTGTATGGTTTTGTTCCTTCATTTCTTGCAGATTAAAATGATACGATCCATCCCTTTTCTTTTCAGAACATAATTATTTTTGCTTGTAACTTTTCTTCCTAGGACTTGGTCTACACAGGAAAATTTTGGTCTCAGCTCTGTTGGGACTATTTTTTCATTCTACATTCATTGTACCATAGCTGTGCTGGCAAAATTTCTACTTTGTATGCACTTATACCACCAGGAAATTCTGTTGCCAGTTTTTCTTGTACTGCTTGAGAAACAGGTTTGTTTCTTTTTCTTACCTAAACCATACCACTTATAATACAGATTGCTTTCATCTTGGCTTTACTAGTAAACCTTTGAGATGTGTCTGGGAGGTGCCAGGACACAGTTCTGGAGGAGTACTAGCTCAGTGACACCCTGCTCTCACTATGGTATGCAATAGCACAAAAATCCTATAAGAAAGATGGGAGGTTTTATTCCTCCTCATCAGTGATACTTTCAGTCCTCTAACCACAATCACTGATAAGCACCACAGATATCGGCAGCTTATCAAAAATTAAGTAATTATTTAGGTAGAGCTTCAAGTATGGGAGCAGTGAGAGTGAAAAGGATAGTGGCAGAAAAGGGAAGGTCTTCACAACCTCAACATTAAAAACACACCATAGATGGAAAAAACTGCTTCTTAAGGATTCTTGGTAAGTAATGTAACAATCTAAATCATAAAATCTCTAAAAGCTATTTAAAGGTCAGTGGATTCCAGTAAATTTGACATTAGTGCTTTGAGGTTTTGAAATTAATGCACTTATTGAAATATTTTATTACCCCTTTTTTTTCAAGTCAATCGATAAGATAGAATTTTCTGGTCTACTTCTTCAAGCCGCCATTATGTCAATCAAAAAAATCAAAAATATTAAAAATGCATCTGGTGAATAAATTACTTTGGCTACTAAATGAAATGCTTTTATGGTTAGTTTTGTGTTTTCCTAAAACCCCAGCACAGTCCAGGAAGCATTCTGCTTTCTCTCTTAGCCAGACTTACTGATTGCTACACGTCAGCCACGGCAGTCTCCAATATTGTTTTTGCCTTGCCCTAATAATCTTACTAAGATGCATCTTAACCCACATTGGCCTAAAGAATATGCAGGGGTTAGTGATTGCTTTTAAAATTATTGCCGCAACCATTTCCCTGGTGAAAGATAAACACATATTAAATAACATGACATTAATAATTGCATAAAAGGGATGTTAAAAAAATAGTTTCAGGAAAGAGAATAGACCATTAATTAATTACTACATTAGTGAAGTAGTTTGGGCAATAGTTGAGATGTTTGTACTAAGTTGATAAATGCTGTGCAAGTAAATCACTTACATATATCTTCTTTTCTAGCTGTAGTTCAGAGTCCTTTAGATCTCCAAAGGTTGTAGATAATTTTTGCACCCACTCAGTCAATGACTGGCAATGCGGCATGGAGCCGCAGTCATTCATTCTGTCAGTCAGCAGCCCTTGATAATGTGCCTGTCAATATAATTCAGTGCCTGTTCAAGGAAAGTGACACTTTGAATAGTGGACACTTTTCAAAAGCATTCATACAGGGTCAGTTCCATGATAAATAAATATATTTTGTGTTTGGAACAAATAGGCAGCCCGCAGGAGCTGGAGTCAGGGCAGAAATACACCACCAGTCTGCAGGATATATTAAACTGCAATGAAGACTGAATATCATAAATGCATCTTTGGGTTTTTGATGCTGTATTAATGATGGGATAATAGATAATAAAGTCTTCAGGATGCTTCTTGGCTTGATTGAGCCCTGATCCATGACCAGAGGCCCTAGGTGCTGGTACACTACAAATGAGATATTAGAATAATAGTATCAATAATTCTTTAAACCCTATTAAAAAGGGTGAATATTTTCATTGCTGAATCAAAAACACAGGCAGAACTCTTTAATTACCACTAACAGTGTGTTAAAGAAAGTATTTATATGGCATACGTTGTTTAGTTTCTATTAATACAGGCTGAGAATGTGAGGAAGAAATATGTGATAGTGTGACAGGATTTTTAATGGTACCTCACCTTAAATGCATTTTAAAATATGTAAATCAATAAAAAAATTATTTGTAATAGCAGACTAAGAGTGCTGGTTAGCCTTACTGCTGAATGAAATGTATGCTACAAGGCCTATTACCATACATCGTGGGAGCTGTAGTTAGGATTAATCTGTCAAAAGGGATGGTTTAGTGTTGATGAATATGACATGTGACCATTAATGATGTTGATTTTATCTCCTGAGATTAGCATGATTTACTTCGGATGGATAATAATGTCATTTGCTTGATGCAGTAGATCTGTTTACGAGCTGATTAAATTGTAAGGCCTTGCTTCATTTCATGCTATTTGGTTTACAGCTTCATTACTGCAATCACAAAAGCTGTGGAAATGTCCCACATCCCATGTCACAATAAATCATTGTTTAAGATTGCAGCTATGTATTTTAGCATTTCAGTTTTGCATGGACCATGCATTCCTTAACAAATATGTGATTGGGAATACATTAACAAGATATTCTGGAGCATACTGCTGCAGAAATGTAGAAAATAAGCCTGAATCTTTTAATTGAGATTAAGGAAGCACTTGAGTAATTAGCTGTAACAAATTACCGTATTACTTAGACAGTGAAGTAAACGTTTTTGTTGCAAGGATGATTATCATAAATCTACTGAAAAGTGACAGTCAAACAACCATAAAGGAAACTTGTAAGCAAACTACATTTTCTGCCTATTACCTTTTATATTTAAATAAAATTTATCAGAGACATACTCCAAAAAGAATATATTTCTTGTTCAGCGATAGTATATGTTACAAGCTATACCGTCTGTAATTACTGCACTGGGAAGAATATATGCATGTAAATCACAAAGGAAAAAAAAAGAATCTGTTAATTATAATGGCAAATGCTAATGTTGCCATAGTTAAGGCTGTGTCAACGTTTTCATTATAAACCCAGTAATAAAGGAAAGAAGGAGAGAGGGAGGGTGCTAATCAGCCATCAGAGATTGCTGTGTGCTAAAATTTTGTATACAAAAAGGCACACTCACACCATGTAAATCAGATGTATTGGAGAGACCATGCTCACAGTCTCAGTGAGTGGAGGATCAAGGCCAAACTCTCAGCTTGGGAGCAAGGGTCACTTTGTTGCAATAATTTTTTCACATTTCACATTAAATGATATTGCTATTTTTATTGTACATATTAAAAAATGTTGCATTTATCAGCCAAATGGGACCTTTCAGGGCTTGTGGCTTACCACTAGGTGAATTTGATAACTGTAGTTGATTAAGTCTTGGTTCATGTGCACAATTTTAATTATAGCTTTTATATTTCTTTTGAAGAGCATGCTTAAATAATTAGTTCAAGTAGGGTATTTTATTGTAATAGAATGGAATTTATTTTAGTTCTTTTTATTCCCCTTGTTTTTAAATCCCCCCAAGTTGGTTCTCAGTGGATTTCATGAAAATATCTCAAGTTCACTTACATGTGAATTCTGCTGGGTTATAATATAGTCAAATGTGACTCTGAACTTTATAGCAGATCTGTGAACCTTTTTCCCTTAGCAAAACTCTCCTCTGACCTCAAAGTATTTCAGCTGGCAGGAAGAAGAGGGAACCCCAAGAGGAACTGTACTCGTGTATGTGTATACAAGCCTGGAGTACCCAAGGATTTCCAAATGTGTTGCAGCAATGACCAAAGTCAAAATTTTTTACAAATGATTCATGACTCGGCTTTTCTGGTTGGCCAATGTCATAGCTGGCATTTTGAAAAGCCAGACCCTTTTTTCACATTTGTTTGTTTGTTTTCAATGGTTGATGCATGAAGCATTTTGGAAAGGGGACTTGCAGGGGAGTTCATGCTTTGAATTTGGAAAGAGGGAACAACTCTAATGCTTGCGACTCAGTTCTATCTGGTTCTGTTTGGGGACAGATACACTGAACTGATTTAGTTTTCCAGTACATTGTGGTTGCTAGGCATAGGTCTTCCCTTGCTTTGACTTTTTGCAGAACCAGTCCCCGCTGACATTTATAAAATTAATGAAAATGTTTCACATGTTGAAGTGATGATTTTTCCAGCAACATTTAACTAATCAAATTAAAACAGTGATAAACATTTTCTCCTGTTTTCTAAATAGCTCTAGACCTAAGTTAATGAAAACATATCCTTGAAAACAGAGGGATGCATACATCTGTTGTTTAGTTTTGGGGTTTTTTCCACAAAAGAATAATTTAATTGCTGTGACGAAAAGGCAAAAAGAGGAAACCATGCTTTGAATCTTCATTGCTTCAGGAAAAATTTGATGACATATTGCGTCCCTGCTTAAGTTGGCTGAAATGTTTTTACTGCAGTTTCACAGTTTTATATTTTATAACTTTGAAATTAAACAAAACAAAGGCTCTCTCTCTTGATGAGCTGCACCTTTTGAAAACAATTCGGTTACTAGCCAAAATGGAAATGCAAGGGCAGAATTTTTCAGGGTGGACATTCTTTCACTGCTATTCCTGTTGAAACAAAAAGAAAATGCCCTTGAAAATCCCAGCTGCTGGCTTCACTAAAAATATATAATTTCACCACTGACCTGCCAGGGATGGTTAATTTAGTGTAATTTATGCACAGAAGAAAATCCCTTGCTAGTGCTATGAGGTGGAGAGGCTATCAGCCAGGTTGTGATAGGAGTTTGGTGGAAAAAGATACCTTTAACCTGCATAGCTGAAGTCATCTCCTTGAACTTTAGCCAGCACTGTTTATATTACCTTGGGAAAAAGTACAAAGAACATGTAATTTCTTAATTCCCATACAAGCTGTCCCCAGTCTGCCCTTTACTATTCCTTAAACTCTGTGATGTTTGGGGAATCTATTTAAATGGTGAAAAAAAAAAAAAAAGAATCCTGGTTGATGCTTTGAGGTTGTTTTTCTGAAAATGGTGGCAACTGTGGAAGGGGTCTGTGTCTCCTTACTGATAAAGCTGCTACCGTGGTATGAGTGAAGAGGTTATTTGATCTCTGTGACTGAACCCTGAATAAACAATTTATACATTCAGAAATTTGATGGCTGCTGGAAGATGATTCATCAGTCTTCTCTACAGGTAGCTTCAAGTATAACAATTATTGAACTTGGACAGGAAAAAAAGTAAAAGATGGGTTTAAAATTATTCAGATGGATGCAATTAAGGAACAGAAGTTGATTCTCTGAGTGGAGAGAGGAAAACCTGTGCAATATTTTGGCACTGGAGAATTGGTTTTGCTGCAGGTTTGTTCGCTGTTAAAGGAAGCAAACGAACCTGAAAATAATAATTTAAAAAATAAAATTTGGTCTACAGTAGTAGGATCCTGGGTAGTGTTAAGCCAAAGAATTCTTCAGACTGGTGTTGAAAGTCATGTAGGAGAATACATTATTTCTCTGGCTTTGGATCTTAGCTACATAGAATATTCTTAAAGCTCAGGCAAGGTCTGCAGATGCACTCACTGCATTTGAATATCTAAATTGTATATTCAAGGTCATCTGCATAGCTGGGTACCATCTACATCTCTTGGGTACCAAGAAAATGGTGTTTTGGAAGCCAGCACTGCTGCTGAGGACTTCATTGGACTGCAGAATTTCAGTTGAAAACTGTGTCCAGTGATGTGCTAGCATTTTTCTGTTTGAACGCTAATCCTAGAAGGGAAAATTTCCCAAATTTAGGCCACTAAGAGAAAGTACTGAATTTTCCTTCAGCAAACAATTTATGTTCATGAAAAAGCTTGCTGATGTCAGCACAGTTGTGCAGGCATATACTGGGTGCACATTTTCTTTGAGAGATTCCTAGGAACTGGCACTTCCTAAATCTGTGGCTGTTCTAGAAGGCATCCAAATGGCTGCTGAGAAGGGTCAAAGTCACAAGCAAGGAAAATTTACAAGGCAGTGTGTATGCACATACTTGGATTATTACCATGGTGAGCCTCACTGTAATATTTAGTGTCTGCTCAATAGCACTTAGAGCAGTGAGTTCTGAGTAACTTTAGGAATCAGAAGCATGTGTTTTCTAAAGAAATATAGATTCCTAAAAGATGTCTTGTTAAATTTCAGGATGAGAAAAATCTCTGTGATGATGCAGTCTTTGTGAGAAAAATCTCTGTGATGATTTTCTTTATTACTGGGGCCACAGAATTTCATTGAGGAGCACCTGCAATAAATGTAGCTGTGTCTGATTGGGCTAACTAAAGAATATGAAGAGAAATTGGGGCAGATAATTGGTTATTTTCTCCCTTCATAGAGTTCAAAAATAGGTTTCGCAAAAAAGCAATTGTGTCTCCTCCAATTATTGAGACTGCTGTAGTCAAGCCTTTTAATGAACAAATTTTGTAGAATTTAGGGTCTCTGAAGTGCAAAGCCACAACAGAGTATGGCTCTTAATGTACCATATGAGCATTATGTTGCTGGCTTTCTCTGTCAAAGCTGGCATGTATCAGAATGCAATAAAAGAAAAACTATTTCATTCAAAATTAAATGGCCAGATCCAATTAAAGAAAAGACTGAAGTCTAAAACCGTAAAATCCATTGAAAGTTCCTTTCTGTTTTAGAGGAAATGTACCAATTGCTAATGGAAGTGTTACTCTAAACGACTGGCTACTAGTTAACTATTATGTGTCCTAGCAGGATTTGTGGTTGGACTTTTTTTTGTCATTCCTCCTCCTCAGAAGATTTGGGGAAAAGAACAGAAAACTATTGAAAAGATTTCCCTAGTCTTTTATCTTTTGAATTAGTGTCATACTGACAAAAAGATATTTTGAAGTCTTTAACCATTAATTGACTAACTGGTTTTCTTTAGACATAAAACTTGTCAAGGCCTTGATTGTTGTGAATCCATGGTGATAGATTCTGGCTGACTGCCTAAGTACAAGGTCTCTGAACATTAGGATAACACTTTCTGAAATAGTTGGGGCTTATCCCCCATAATGCCATTTAAACAAACTTAATTGACTAAAACTTTCACTTTCGTGCATTCTGTATGAGGTACTATCTGCAAGAAGAGGCCTTTTAGGAATAGACCCTAAGTGACAAAATCTCACCTCTACCTAGCCTTAAATTTCTCAATTCTTGTTTATTTACACAAAATAAGTCAATATGAACTGCCTTAAAAATTCAGTGTAAGCAGAAAGTCTCTTATATACCATAATTTTTGTCTAGTGAATAACCTTAGAATGAGTCCAAGTTGGAACTCTATGAACAGCATAAAATTCACACGCTTCTGCAGTAAGACTAATCATTATCTTGAGATAAGTGTCTGTACATGCCAGTCAGTAGGCTTGTTCTATACGAAATGAATAAAAAGTTTTATACAAAGCTAAGACCTGCTTTTTTTTTTTTTTTCATTTGTTGTTGTTGTAATGAAACTTTGGTAAAGAGATGCCCCTGGGATGATTTTCTTAAATTTTGAGTTCTAGACATATGCTGAATTATAAATCTATCTCTATAGGTTAGTGATTTTCATTTTCCATTCTTCTTTCACTGGCAAAGTAACTTGGGTTTGAATGGAAGGAGTATGTCAGGTTTAAATAATATACAGGAATGATAAAACTCTAAACTTCTTTCAGGGAACATGACACCTCTGGGATACCTCTTTTATCTCTAGGAAGCCTTCAAACATCACAAAGTAAAATTCTTAGCATCTCTAAGGAGTTTGAATGGCCCACATGACATGAGTTTGTGACAGATCTTGACTCTGTAGTTGTCAGGGCCCTCACAGCTCAAAAACTTCACCTGTGGTCTCACCCAGCCTCTGTCCACAGGCTCTGGAGCTTCCTCAGTCCCTGTCTGAGTACGACCATGGTCATGGGCCCCACTGATCCTGAGCCTGACCCATGGGCTGATGGCCTTGACCTCACTTTTTTACCACAAACCTGCTCGAAGGTCATGATTCCAGCTGCACTCATTGGGTCTGATCCTGACCTGCCGATAGACTTCCAGCTTGACTTTGGATTTGCCTCATCACCACAAACTTGTCTAATTGTCTCAACTCTTGGTTGAACACCAGCTGCTGTCTGTGGTCCTGCCCTGCTTCCTCACTGGGACAGCCAGGACCCTGCCCTGGTGACATTGCCCTGCCCTGGGAGAGCAGCTGCACTTGCTGCTTCCTGGCAGTAATGCAAAAGCTTTCATCTTATCAAAATAATATTGCAGACCAGAACCAGATGCCAGTCTTTACCCTGCATAGCCATAAGGTGATTTCCAGTGTTGTTGGTGATTTTTTGGGGGAAGGGGGGAGTATCACTAAGAAGCCCATCCAGTGAAAGGAGCTCCTGTTAACAGTGCACTTGTTTCATGAGCAGAGGATTTCTCTCAATTATTTTCCTAGAATAGCCACAGAGCTTTAACATAAACATCACATTTTCTTTTAATGCATCTTTGAAAAAATACTCCAAGAAAAGAGGATTTTAGCCTGAGCAGCTCTGTTATGAGCTGAAAATCACATAGCTCAGTTGGGACTTGCCCTTAACAGGCCCATTTCACTACAAAATCTAGCTGCAACCTGGAGTAGTGTGGAAGAGTCATTTTTTTCTCTTCAACTCAAGGTACTGCAAACCCAAGTCAAGCAGACACTGTACAAACAATGTGCCAGTTGTTCCTCATAAGAGAATGCAACTATTATTAAAGTTTAGAGTTAGTATGAACATCGTTCTGATTTAAAGGATTTTTAATATGTTTATTTCTTAACTGACCTTGGTTTTGCTAACCAAAACAAACAAAAAAAACACTTGCCCTCAAGTCTCAATTTTATTTAAAGACAATTTTTAATGGAAAAATGTTGTTCCAGTTTTCAATTAATGGAGTAAGTGTTCCAAAGTTTTGTGTTAAAAGTTTTGTGTATATTTATATTGATATATAAAATCACATTTTTCCTATGCAGAATTTGGTTTTCTTGACTTCTGCATTTAACTAAGGACTTTGCTGTTAGAAGGCAAACATTGGTGATGTGGCAGTGGGTTGTGAAGCAGCTATAAATGTGATATATCCACAAAAAGAGAATGCTTTTAAGATAGCTGAAATAATAACTCTGAGACTGTGCCAGCTTTGTTAAGTCCATTATCCTAATCAATAGCACTTGTATATGTGATATCTAAAAGGTATTATTTAATTATTATGCAGCTCTTATTTGACTGCAAAGACACTGAGAACCTTTCAACATGAAGGTGCAGTGTCCTTAGGCCAACTCTTTAATTTGTCAGGACAAGATGAGACTGAATGACCACGTAGCTTACTGTTTTACAGAATCAAGTCTACTGAGAGCATACAGCACAAAGCTTAACAACACAGTTGCAGAACAGTAAAAGAAAATGTTTTTGAAGGAAAAGTGTTGCTGCCAATAATGCTAGGATGCTGAAATGTACAGTGATTTGTATTTTGATATGCTGCATCCATACAGCTGGAAATTGGATGCAGAGTCAAAACTATGACTAAGAAAATGTTCAGTACTGGCAAGAAAAAAGCATCTGCCCCCACTGAAAAAAGGATGTGTAACCCTTGTAGGGCCATGTGCCCTATCTTCACAATGAGTGGTAACCTCTTTGAAGGAATAGAAAGGGAATGTATTGTGCTCTTGTAGAGTACTGTTTATTTACTGGGGTTTTTTTCCTAAGGTTATAAAATAGTTTGGATATTATATAAGTTTTGTGGTATGACTTCATGACCCTTCCTTTTTCCCCATGAACTTGCACCTTAAAATATTTTAGAATTAAATCAATTTATGAATAATAAAGATGTGTTGAAATACCAAATACTGTAATGTGAAACATTACAAGAACCCCTTCTGCCAATAGTAAACAACAAAGTTGAAAAAGTATGTGTTAAAGAAACATTAATAACCAGCAACACAGTCTCACTAGTAGAGGTAGTGGAGATTTGAGTGGTGCATGGGAATTAGTGAAAAGCAGGAATAGCTGTTGGCTGCACAAGTTCATGGACTTGTTCCTCATGTGTCAGTCACTGCAGGGCTGTGAGTGTGAAGCACTACCCACAGGTACCCAGAGATGTTAGAGCAGGGTTCAGGCACTTGAGTTAGTGGGGCAGTAAGGTAATCCTCCTGCTGCCATCAGTTCTGCTCAGTCATCTCTGGCTCAGCATCAGGGAACAAAAAGGCAGCAATTTCATCCCTGTTTCCTCATTTCTCTCTTTCTCTTTTATAGTTCTCAGTTTTTTGATGGATGAGAAGTGCTGGTTCAATCTGCATTACAAGTCTTTAGGCATTTCTTCCCCTAGGTCATCCAAGAAAAATGTCCCTGTTGTTTCGCCATCTGCTCTACTGTAATCTGGGTGTTTGTCTCAGACCTACCTAAGGTACAAAGCCCCAACAAAGCAAGGAAAGAACAAGTGGGTTTTTATCCTTGGAAAGACAGAAAATGTCCTTCTACTACTAAGCAGCTTCAAAGGCCAAAAGTTGATAATTTTACATAATTAATATTTCTTTACTTCATCTCTGATCATTCACTTGTCCAAAAGCTCTTTCAGGCCAATTTACTCACTGACAGACAGTTGAGTAATTATTGTACATTTAATACACCTAAACCCAAAATACTGTCAGATGTGACTATTGCACAAGAGGATCAGACTAAAAGCCTGACACATTACTGCTCTTTCAGATTAGCAAAGCCTTGGATGCAGGCTTCCCTCCATCATTCCTAAAATAATGCTAATCCCTATACCTAAGGTTTTGCAATTCTGTAGCTGGACAGCACCTCTACTAAAAGGATTTTCCATTGCTGCTGTCTTCTCAGCAGATTAGCTATAGGAGGGAACTCCAAGAATAAGCCATGCTTGACCTGCACAGAATCTTCAGATGTCTTGACTTTTTCCTCTTTGAAAAATTCTTAAGCATTAACCATTAGTAGTAGAGAAATATTAAAATTGTGTTTATATTTTATGAATGACATTATCTCAATTTTTTCCCTTGTGAAAGGGGAAAGACCAGTGGTGCAAGACACTAAGGAACTTCTTAATTTAAGATTTAATTTAACCCACTTTGACACAGCATAGATTATGCCATAAAGATACCACTACTGAAACTACATTTTGCAGTGTAGCAGTAAGACAAGTTTTACAGTGGAAGTGTTTGAAGTATATACACATTTGTGCTATATTTCCAGCTTTGATTTTTTTAAAATTAATTTTTTAAAGTAATCAATTCAGGTATAGCTAAAAAATAATAATCTGATTTTAAAAACATTGATTTGCTGCCATCTGGGCTCACTTTAACTTGGTGGGCTAGAGGCTATGATGTAAGAAGTGTGGCGCCAAGGAAGTAGAATGTCTTCCTCCCTCATGAGGTTAAGGTATTTCATATAGTGATACACCATAAACAATGATTCTGTGAGTCACATTCCAGAAAACCCTCTAATGTATAGATCAATTGGTCTAGGTTCCCTAGTTCTGCCTTGGACCATTCCTTTTATGTCCTAAAACTCACAGTGCTGTTAAAGACTTCTCACTGCAACTTTCATGCTTATTGAGAGGTGAGGAAGAATAAGGTAGGATATTCATAGTCCTTTCAACAGAGATAGGAAATAGAAACATTTTAGAACTGCTTTGGTCTCTTCGTTATACAGGATTCAATACTGAAAGTTTTATTCTTTCAAGCTAAAGACTAGTAATTTATTTTATCATATCTTTAGCAGTTTCCTGTACAAACTTTTGCAGACCACAGTTGTGGATGTCCCTCCTGAAATGGCCCTTTCTGCTCTATTCACACCAGAAGGCAATCGGAGCTCACATGTGATTCTCCCATTCTCCTAGCACTTCATAGAGACATTTGACCAGAGACTGCTGATGCACAGGCAGCTGGAATATGTGCTGTCTTATACAGAGAGGGAGTGTGGGAATAAGCAAACAGAAGGGCCAGAAATCCTCACTGTAGGGACATGTGGAACTGGAAGATTGTCAAGTCAGAATGTCCCTAGAATGATAAGACATGAATTCGAGCCATACATAAATCCAGATTTCAGAGGCTTGAGCTCAGGTAAGACTCAGGATTACATGAAATTTGTAAGAAAAGTACAGGAAATCTACAGTGATTTCATGTATTTAAAGTCTGTTCTAAATCAAACTAAGACAAATTAGTTTAAACAGAAAAAAAAATCCTGGAAGGGATTCCTGGAATTTTGAATGAAGAAGTTTCCAAAAATTCAAGTTTAAAATATTACTTTACTTGAACACTGTTTCAGGCTGAGGCAGGATCTGAATCTGTCACAGCCCTACAAAATTATTCTACATACAGAAGCTTATCACATACATAATTACCTTATTCTAGTTTGTATTCTAGAACAAACATGTCTGCATGAGACAGTTATTCAGTCAGGATGCTGCTTTTATTCTTTAATAATTCCATGTGCAGTCAAGCTCTCAGTCAAATCACCACAACTCTGTAAGCAGATGAATTGTCAATTCCTCTCGGCTTGCTTTTACAGGAAATCTGTATCTCTGCTACTAAATGCAGCTGACAGATCTGAAAATGTCACATTTGTTTGTGGAGTAGGCAGAGATCTTACAAGCCCTCACCCCTATTAGCCTACTACTTGTGTCCTTTGCAGGTGTTATAAATGGGATATCCTTCATATTTTGTGTTAAATGTCACTAGCAAACTAATAAATGCTATGGAGAGAAGGAAAAGTTTTTTCCTCCCTTGTTTGCCAAAAAGCAAGAGGGGGTTTTTTTGCCAAAAGGAAGAGTTTTTGAATGTGACATCAACTTTATGTATAAGTCCAAGAGAAGAAAACTGGGTTGCTTTTCTTTGGGAAGGGGGAGGAAATAAATCTTTGTTCTAGTTCAGTAAAAAAACCCTACATATTAGACCTTTTAACCTTAAAGACTTTCTTTTCTTCATGCTATTTGTGTTTGTCACCTGTTTGCCTAATTCTGTCACAAGTACTGTCTCAAAGCCTTAATAAAACATTAATGTCTAAGCCCCAGAACTTCCACTGTTGCATTTCTATCATTTATCTGTGTTACTGATTTTAACTCTGGTTGCTTTTTAAAAAAGTAAAATAGCAAGGTATGCATTTCAAGGAAGGGACAAGATTAATTAATGTATACAACTGGGACCTGCTGCTCATGATGTAAAATATCAATTGGAACTCTTAACATGTACTTAAAATAGTTAATTTTCTACTTCATGTAGTTCTTGTAACTCCACTTTCATATTTTCTCTAATACAGGCGTCAACAATTCAAGTATGCACTGAATGGCCATATTAGCATCTTTTTAATGAGTAAGTAAGTGTAGCTTTTAATTCAATTGCACCTAAAAGTTGTCACTATATGGCTACTTTCTAGCCCATAAGAAATGACATGGCACTGGCTGTTGAGGCATGTTTAATGTGAACTCATCCCAGCTGTATTCTCAGCAGAGAGCAATTCCTGAAAAGCCCATGAAGATGGATCAGCTCTCTTTTTTCCTGGTATTTCCCCCAGCAGACTGGAAGGAAGAGAGCAGTTCTGTTATCACTTTTACAGTTTCCATGCTGTGGGCAGGAGTCTGCGTCCTCGTTTAACATCACAGCAGAGTGTAGATATGAGGCATTACACAAACATTCAGTGATTGCATTTTGCAGAATCACAAGCCCAAGATCAGTTGGTTTTCTTGTTGGGGAGGTCATTCTAGATTTCCAAAATAGGACCAGTCAACAGAGTTCCTAATCTTTCAGTTTTTGTTCTTTAATTCTTTAAATAAGTGTTCTTTTGTTCTTTAAGTAAGTGTCAGGAGCCCCGAGTCGCTGTCACCTCCGGGAGTTCTACAAGGTTCCCTCGTGCCTCCCCTCAGCAGTGAGGGCCCAAAGACACGGGGGGCATTAGCCGGGGTTTCTGGAGAAGGGGAGGATGTGCATGTCCCGCTCCCGGGTCACCGGGGAGAGGAAGCCCTGAGGCATACAGCACCAGGCTGCAGCTCTGCAGGCATCTCCCAGCACGTACGGCTGCCTCACAGGAACCTGCCCCGGCACCGGCCCCATCCCAGTGCGGGCCCGAGTAACACTAATTGGGCAAATGGAGGGAACCTGGGCGTTTTGAGTTGCTCACCTGGGGATGATCAACCCTCGTCACGGCAGGTCCGTGCCCCAAGGGCAGGCAAGAATGGCTGCCGGGGCCCTGCGGTGCACGAAGCCGGTGTTTGGCTGCTTGGGAAGGTGGCAGCAGCAGCTACGTTGTCCCTGGAGGAAGAAAGGCCGTGAGGGGCAGGCGCTGCCCGGCCCCGGCTCGCGGACACCTGCAGCACCCGCCGGCTGCGAGCAGGTCAGTGCCTCGGCTGACATCCCATTCCTTCTTTTCTCTCTGAGCAATGATTGTCACCACCTTTGCTTCTTTTGAGATTTTTAAAGTATGTATCAAGGACAATCCCTTTAAAATCATCATCTGCTTAAGTCTTCTTTGGTTCAAATGTTATTACCTTTTTTATCGAAAGCAAACTTTTTCCGTAAAGATCTGTTTTCCTTTAAAACAAAGGATTTGAATTTTTAAATCAGAGTAGCCTTTAGGTTGTTTATTATTTCTGTATCTTGCAGTATGGTATTTCATTTTAAGGAAGAATTATTTTTGGGAGGTTTATTTTGTTCAAAAATTTAAAAGTTTATGTGTTTGACTTAAGATTCTATGGGTTTTGTTGATAACTTGTTTTCCACAGGAAAAAGTAAGTCTTGTCATAATGTCATTTGTAATTTTCCCTTCAGAAGGGGATTCTGTAACTCTTTTATGTGCAATGTGGTTGTCTATATATCATTGTTTTGCGACTTTCTTCTGTTGTTAAATAAGAAACTGGGGCTTCTTAAGTGTGAAAAGGGGAAAATAGCCTTTATACTATTGTTTACCTCATCATTGGTATTATACAGTTTTTCATGTCATAAAAGTGTTATTTAATCATGGTAGATTTAATTCTATCTACCAACTTCTCCATTGTGCAAGGCTTTGGAACAGGACAGCACTCGCTGGGTTACTGAGTCCTCCCCTCCCTATTGCAGCTGTCACATTGGATAATTTGTTTTTGAAGCGTGTTGTACTCTATCTTAAGAACCCTTGTGTGGTTTATTCCCACTATTCCCAGAGGATGGCTGTAACAGAATGTGATTGCTTTACAACATTGCTGGTGAGCTATTTGCCATTGGAACTGACTTGGGATAAAGTCAAAAACAATGAGCTTCCACCATACACTTAAAAAAAAAATCATGGCCAGCTAAAGTCCAGTTGGACTCATGTCAAAATCCTCTTTTAATTTTTTTTTTCTCTCAGTTTTTTAACTAGAAGTTCGACAGCAATCCTGTCGTCTCTCAGCTTAAATCAAGCTTGTTTAATCTCATTTTATAAAATAAGCTTTCTATTGCCCTTATCTACCTAGCAGTCCTCCTCTAAGTCAAGTTAGTCACTCAAATGCAGGTGACTAGATTGAATGCAGTGTTGCAGGTGAGCTCTTCCCAGACCTTTACACAACACTATTGCTTTTCCCTGGCTCTGTTGGAAGTTGCACCAGCTGCAATACAGTGGTGATCCACAATCACTGTATTTTAGCAGTCACCCTATTAATATTGAGAAATTATACCATTTATGCTTTTTTAACACATAGTAGATTTGAGGTTTGTCTTTAAACTAGAGGAAATTTAATGTGTTGTCATCTACTTTCAATAATCCTAGGCTATAGCTCTTAAATATTTTTATTTATGCATTGTTGCTTTCAACTTGCTATTGTAAAGTTTTGTGTATTACTGGAAGCAGAATGGAAAAAATATCAATGTCAGACATCATATTTCACTTCTTATAATAGTCTTTATTTGGCCTGTATGAGTTAAGTTTTGTTTAAGTTTGGTAGAGATTCCTTGTTGCTGTTGTGGTGTTAAATTCTGGAGTTAACTGGACTCCTATAGTCTGGGACCTTGCCAGATTTGATTTCTTTTTCACTTATCTTATTTCTGTTCTCTAGTGTCATTCCTATCAGTTGTTTCCCTTTCACCCTATGTTCAGTATTGCCCTTCTCATTTAAATTAATACAACATATCAATTCAAGATTAATCTTAATCTTTACTGCATTCGTTTCTTTCATTCATGTAACTGAAAAAATACCTTTATCTATTTTAATGTCCTTTGCAAAGCCTAGGACAGTTCCTTTCTTGGCAGTTCTCACTTCACCCCATGCTTCTCAGTTAAGGACCAATGAGCCCACACAAGTGCTTTTGCCCATGTGTTCTGTCTCTCTTTTCACATCTAACACTTCTCAGGGTGGTAGTGCATCTAGTTTGGCCTGGAGTACCTTCTTCTAGGTTTCTTTTTTCTTTTTACTGTGTTTGGAATGTAGATTCTTGACCATTTAAGCACTCTTTATGTGAAATATTAGTAAGACTTTGCTCCCTATTCAACCTATTAACTCCACGGTCCAACTGATGTAACTACACCAGAGTTTGCCTTTCTGGAATTTAAAGGTTTAAAGATCCACTTAGTTTATTCTCCAGTTTAACTTTCACCAGTTTTTTCTGACTTGGTCCAGAGCTGATTTCTACAACTGGCTACTTTCTAATATTCTCACTAGTTATCAGTAATATAGATATAATATATCTTGTCACCTCTTGTTGTTCTGATGAGGATTTGATTAAGTGTATTGTACATTGCATCCAAAAATAACTGAATGTTACTACTATGGATAACGTTTACAGTCCATTTTGTCCCTAATTTTGTGGTTGTAAGCAAACACCCTTAGCCACTACTCCAGGAAAAGAATAACTGTGTCATGCTGCACACAATGGACCCAGACTTAGGGAATACCAGACTCCAAGGTAATGTTTCCCATACTTTCCTCTGCTGCACTGAACCCTGCTAACAGTACCACCAGAATTATTTTTTTAACAGACTTGAGCACCTGTATTCAGCTTCTCTGAAAATCAATTTCTGAGCCTATAAAATGGATTAGTCTCTGGCCAATCTTTAATGTGCTTTGGAGTAGGTATGCACATGTAACCCACTGTTCACTGTGCTATGCATCCCTCTCTGTGGCTGCATCTGGCCAGCAGCGGATATGAGTGTGCTACAGCTGCTTGCTAGGGTACTTAACTCGAGGTGTAAAGGTTTGTGAGTCAGCCCTGGAGGTTCCAGGTAATGAGCAAGATGGTGATTATTACACTTCTAGGATTGTATGTACTTGCATTCCTAAGGACAGCTTATTATGTGGGTGTGGTGGAGAGGGTAGTTTAATTCTGGGGGGGAAAAATCTGAGCTTTAGTACAGATAAAAGGAAACTATTACAAAATACATCAAAAGAGACTTCACAGAAATTTTAATGCTCGCAATACAAAAAACTGGGAAAATGTTGCACAAATGAGTTTACCATTTAGTAGCTGATGAAATGACATGGTTATGCAATAACTGTTTTCAAGATGTGGATACACAACTCCCTATGTTATTCTAGTACTCAGGTTAGTGTGTAAACTAGTCTGTGTATTTATGCATACAAAAGCTGAATTAAATAACTTATGCAATTATTAATTTTTATTTGTTTGCTTCATCCAAGATTATCAGCTGTCAGAACAGATGTACATATTTTCAGAGGTGCTTGGCAAAAACAACCAAACAAACTTGTAGAAACTTTCACAGTCTTCTATTTTCTTAGTAATTCATAGGAATTTGAGGGTCTTTTTTTAGTTAGATGTATTATTATTTTCTTCGGGAAAGGACCTGGACAAGACATTTTTTTGTGGAAATAATATACAAGAAATAAAAATGTACCCATCTCACCCATCACTGAAATGAAACAATTTCTTGTGTTAAAACATGAGAGATGACTGGTCAGACAGATGTGCTGATTAAACTCCCCATGCTCTCATTATCTTGACAGTCATCAGTTCCAAGTCAACTGAGTCTGTGATACAATGGCTAAAACCAGCTCTTCTGTGTATATGTTTTTTTCAATGGTTTTTTTCTTACTTATTTACATGGATGTACTTTGCATGGCCTCTTCAGATTTTGTCCTCTAAACTTTCTCATCAGAGAGAAAACCAAAATTCCCATAGTTTGCTCGAAGGTGTTCCCAAGCCCCTTCCCAAACTGTCATTATTTGTACGACTGTGTTACATATTCTTATGTTTGAAATTAGAATTTGTAAGCTTTAGGGCTTCTTCTGTCACAGGAGGAATCCTGCCTTTCTCAGAATTGCTAGAAAACTGCTACTGATTTCAGGCTGATTAGAATTTCACATTACATTGTGGACTTAGGGTGTGTGCAAGTTCTAATAGCTTAAATGTATAAATGTAAATTGACACAATCCCATTAGCCAGCAAACACAATTAACCATGTGGAACACTGTTTATACAAGTTTAAGTGTTTTAGTTAGAATAAATATTTTCCCCCTTACAGAGTTAGCTTTTTTCATAACCTGTGACCTGGTTTATACACAGCTATGATGATTCACAAGTGCCTCCTCTAATAGGGATTAAACTATACTGGTATAACTATCAGTAGGGGTAGAGTTAAGCAGTATTTTTGCTGACTTTAATAGCATCTATATGTAGGAAATTGTACCATTTTTACTTAGTTACTTTAGAAATAGGTACATTAAAATAGTATTAAAAGTGCTAACTGGTCATTGAGAAGGTAAGACCTGCTGTAACACTTTCCTAGTTTATTTAACTCTAAAACAAGATTGAGGTTCTAATAATAGCCAATTTTCTCAGAGAATTTGTCAGTACCCGTTTTGTAGATACATCAACAACCATTTGTTTCTTAACCAAATTACACAGTTAAATTAGAAAAATTAGTTGCATCTGGTCTAAATTCCTTTCTCAATCTTTTTATAAACCTATTGATGTATGTAGGATATCTGCTTATGATCAAGCATAACATTTTACCCTAACTCCATAAAGTCAGCCTGAAGACCATAATTATAAATGTGATTGGCTCTCTTCATAAAATATTTGACACCTCTACTGAAATCTATTTAGCAGCTGATCCTTCTTAAATAAGTAAATAAAACCAAAACAGAAAAACCCCTACACTTATTTCTACTCATCTGTTTTATCTGGAACACATTCCTTGGGTCTGCTGGTGCAATATATATTTAAGGAAATTGTAATCTTGCAAAAGAAGGGGCATTGGAAGGGGAAGTAGAAAAAAAAAATCTTATTAATGTTCTCAGACTCATGAGCTCAAGTATTTCATGATGGAAACTGGCTATAAGGCAATTATTTTGCTCTTTAGAAGTTGACGAAATTAACTTGTAAAACTATGTAGGGATAAGTAAGATTTTGACTGGGTTTGTTTTGGTCTCCATCAGTGAGTTTCTGTGGTAGTCTGACCTCGGCAGTGGTGAGCAGGTTAGTGGGGATGGTCTTCTGTGGCTCCATACAGGGTGGGACACTAACAAAAATACAGGCCAAAGCTGCATTACTTTCACAGCTGGCAACTCTACTCCAACAACCAGGTTTTCTTTGCTCTATAATCAGTGCATGCAGTGGGAAACCTTACATTTCACTAAAGCCTTGTCAGGCAAAGCTTGCTGTTACAGAACATGCCATGGTGGTTTCTACTTTCTTTGAAAATGGTGACTCAAAGGTGCCTATTCTGTTAGCTATTTATCTAATAACTTAGTGGCTACACATTTGGATTTTTTTACTATTCCCCCTGAGTAAGAGACTCATCGCTTCTAATTACCATTTAGGATGAAAAGGGCACGTTGCAAATGTTACCTCTTCTGTATGGAATGTTTAAAGCTATTTCTTGGGCAAAGAGAGTGGGTAGGACCATGATTAGATCTGAGCACTGCCTGGGACACCCAAGCTCTGGGCTTTGGTAAGCACCACAACCATAGCCTTGTTAATTCCTTCTCTTTCCCTCCGGCTCAGTGCACTATTATGCAAAGTGAAATGCCTTCAAAGGAGCAAAAGGAGATTTTTCCCACATTAGAATATCCAGGTGACTGAGGAACCCTAATAAGAAGTGAGGATTGTGGGTTTGAAATCTTTCAGATCGGGAAATTGATGCATATTCCTCTGCCTCAAGATGGGTACTTCAAGCACGGAGAAGGAATGCACCAGATGATGGTAGCAGTTGATCTTTCCTGGTAGGAAAAAATGCATCTCCACAAGGAGAAGTATTAAGGGCTATGAATTGTACAAGAGGGGAGACATTTCCCCACAACTCTGAGATAGATTGGTGTGCTTGAGAATCTGGGCTGATGCTTACCAACTTCAGTGAAACCAAACCATGAATTGCAGCTGCAGTTTTAGATCTGGTGATGGCTGAAAGCGTGCTAGTAATGGGATCACTTCCCCTGTATAGAGTGTGAGTCCCTCACACCTGAGCTGTCTGCCCCAGTCCCAGCTGAACCGACCCCTCTAAAGCTGTGGCACTGAATGAACTGCAGAGGACTTTCCAAGCAGGACGCTTTGCCGTGAGAAAGCCGAGCTGCTTCTCCTAGTCGTGCCGGCGGGGTGCCAGGTGGCTGCTGTCGGGCCAGGGCGCCGAGCTGCGGCGCTGCCCCATCGCGTCCCAGGCACAAGGAAGGCAGGGAGACGCTCCGGCCTTTCTCTCGTACCTCGTCTCGAACGGGGGGTCCCGCGGAGGCGCCGCAGCGGGTCCTGGGGGCTGGCCCGGGGCGGGGGGCCCTGAGCCCTGCGCTCCTCGCCCGCCGCCCGCGGGGTCAGGCGCAGGCAGGAGGCAGCTCCTTGGCTTTCTTTCTGTGTCCTTCCCCTTCACCCTCCGTGTAAGTAATGACCGCACCACGAACAACTGATCTGTTCACCTTTGCAAAACGTCTTCGTGGGTAGCGGCTTATGCGACTAAAAAGGCTGAGGAGCCCGGGGTAGAGTGCAAACACTGAACCTGTAATACGAAGGGTACGCTCATAATAGCCGCAGTACGCTGTCCTGCCTAAACCCGGCAGTTCTACACGTCTTCTGTGATCTGTAGTAATTATCTGCGTTTTACGAGGCTCTTGCGCCACTGAAGTACGTCGAGGTGACTCCGTGGCACCCGCCGATGGCAGGGACGCCTCCTCGTTAGCTCTGCTGGAAGGGAGGGAGGGCAGCGGCCGTGCGAAGGCGCACCCGCCGGGACAGGAGGGGCTCGCTGCCCGGGGGCGCAGCGGGGCACGGAGCGAGAGCGCTCTGAACACCAGCGCTAGCTTTGGACGCTGTAAAATAATGATCACGGGGCTAGCGTGACAGGGAAACGAACTGGAAATCAGCTGCTATCAAGTGAGAAATCATTTATCAGTTTAAAGCTGGTTGGGGCCAGTTTTTTAAGGTGATTGAAGAAAAGGGGAGAAGGGTTTGAGAAACCTAGAGCTAGTGTACTCATTTCTAACTGCACTGGACTTCTAGTTAGACATCGAAAATCCTGTTCTAAAAATAACTGCTGTCCACCCAGTAACATAAAAGACTCGCAGAGCGTTTCTTAGTGTGTTAGATCTCCATCACCCAGTAGCATTCCATGCCTCCCCCCGTTTAAAAACAATGGGGAAAGGTTTGGATTTAGACTAATTTTTCAACAGGGATAAAGGGGCTGTTTTCTGTAACAGCGTAGATTATTAGAAACTTGTAATTTGCAGTTCGCATTTGCCATCAAAATCACAGCAGGGGGGTAAAAAAGAGACTAGATCCTGAAGTAGTCTCAGTAATTCCCGTTCGCGGGTTTGGTATGTCGATAGAAAAACCCAACGCTTTCAGAGAGTAGTTGCTTGAGTTTAATAAACAGTGACTTCAGAAAGTGCAATAAAATCAATTAATGTTGCAAAAGCATTGGCCAAAAACAAAGTGGCGAAAGGATTTATGGAAATGTAATGGATTTACAAGCATTTATCCTGCGACTTGATAAACAGCAATTGGAAGCCGAGATGGTGAAAATAATTAGTCCCGCAGCCTCAGTGAATATGGACAATTTATTATTATAATTTTATCCTTTCAGTGGTTATTCAAATTTATTTTTTAATTTTGTGAGCTGAAGCGAGGGGGGATTAATCTAAAGTTTGGTTCCCCCTTCCTCGCGAGCTCGGTTTCTCGCATTTTCTCTCTTCACAAAGCAAAGCGAGATCTGTCCTTTGCCAGAGCTTCTTCACACAGAGGGCTCGTTCTTAGGTTTTCTGCATGTATTTTCAGGACTATTATCGTTGGCCTTACTAAATAATGTTACCCAGCCGGGAAAGGATCAGCTGTTTGTCTCCCTATACGCCAGGGTTTTCTCCGCCTTTCGGTTTTCAGATGCGTTTTCACGCAAACTTTGAAAGAGCCGCAGTTGGGAAGAGGCTGCAGGAGCATGCCCTGGCTCTTGAGCAACGTTAGCAGCGAAAACTTTTCTGCTTGCTCTCAAGAGTTTGTAGCCCTATTATTACAGTAGAAAAGAGACATCCAGCATGGAGTAGAAATTACAATTTCCAGAAGTCAGAATTTATTACAGTTAAACTGTGATAAGATCCCATCTGTTATGAACACATGTAGCACCAATTGTTTTTCATACAACTGCAATTTATTTACCCTTCAGAGCGAATGAGATTACAAGCGCGATTAAAAAAAAAAACCAACAACAAAAAACAACCCACAAACAAAACAAACAAACAAAAAACCCCAAACCCAACCACCATGGTTTTTGCTTTTGGGGGGTTTTTTTTTTTTTTTTTTTTTTTTTTTTTTTTTTTTTTTTTTTTTGTCCGGCCTATCTGTTTTTATCTGGGCAAACCATTAGTGCTGCCATGCTCCGGAGCTGCGGGGCCATTCCCGGTGCCCGAGCACGCGGTGTCCGCCGGGTCCCGGCCGGGCCCGGCTCCGGCTCTGGCTCCGGCCGCTGCCCTGCCTCCGCCGGGGGCCGCAGCGGCGCCTGGCGGCCGGGAGCGGCACCGGCCCGCGGCCCGCGCAGACAAAGGGGAGCCGCTCCTCGCTCTTCCTCCCCAGAGCCGCTCCTCGCTCTTCCTCTCGGGGAGTAGCCCCTCTTCCGCCGGGCAGCTGCGCGTAACGTGCCCGCCCGGGCCTCCGCATGAAGCGTGCCCGCTCTGGCCTGCGCCTCAGGAGAGCAGTAACGTTTGTTATTAACTGGAACGTGAACCTGAAACGATGGAGGGGGAGGGGAGATATTTTTGTGCTTCCATTGGTCGTGCTAGTTTGGGAACGAGGAATGTGCCTGCTCGTCTTCTTGTCCCATCCCACAGAAGTGGTTTGGATCGAGTAGCACGCGCTTCACAAAATAAGGCAGGAAAGATAAACCACTTACACGCACACACATGCAAAATCCCACAAGTTTTTACCGTGATAGCCTAAGAGGGGTAATCTAATTTTGTTCTCTTTCAAACTATTTCAAGGCATATATGTGTGTGTATAGATATGTGTATATATATCCTCCAGGTTTCAGTGGGCGTCCTTCTGCTGCTCTGTTATCATTATTTCTTGCCTTGATGTGACGTTGAAGACAGATGACAGCATTGTCAGGTTGTCTTTAATTCATTTGAAGATTAAAAAAAAATACACACACAGGGCTTCTTACACAATATTCAAAGCCTGAACGGATTCACTTTTTTTTTTCACGTAGGGGACGTGGGGCTGGGAACGGGGGTGGGTAGTTGATGAATTTCAGACGTGAAGAGAGAACAAAGTCTGCGCATCGCTGTGCGTGCACACATGCACAGAGCAAGCAGTCAGAGGTGGGATTTTTTGCAACAGCAGCACCTGGTTGATGTTGATAGAGAAATATCCAGCATTAGGACAGTCTTTTCACATTTATGCACAAGCTCAAATGTATAATCTGCTCAAATTTCAACCCCGTCTCTGCTGCCAAAGCATTCTGCCTCCGAAGAGGTGAGAGCATACAGACTCAGGGTCCGTCTTTTTTCTTCTGACACATCTGTGCTTCATCGCAACAAAATTTTACCTTAAAAAAAGAAAAGGTAGTCTGCCCCGAATTTTCCAGGAGTGAGCTGAGAAAGAGATTTAGCAGGGATTAGACACCTCTGATCAGAACTGGTTGCTTGCCTGCCTCAGGTCTATTCATGAAGCAGTGAGAGCTGTGCTTCATGGTGCAGAAAGAATCAGGGGTGGTGGGGTGTCTCAACATGGCGTTACAAATGTCCAAAATTATACCCAAAAATATGTATGGAAAGGAAATTTGGTGCTGGTAGCTCCAGCGATTTTTCACTTCAGATTTGTTCCTTAAAAAATAAAAAAAAAGGCAAAACCAAAAAGCAAACAAACCTGAAAAACTACAAAAGAAAACACACAAAATTAAAAAAAAAAGTAAGAAAATCAAACAAAAAAAACCCAAATAAACAAAAAAAAAACCCACCAAACCAACGACCACCAAGAAAACCCTAATCTATGGTCTACTGAAAGCCTGTAATGAGAGCAAACAGTACTAAATCAAGGCAGCATTGCTCTCCATCTTTTCTAAGTATGGAAGAATGAAGTTTGATCAATGTTTTTACAGAATAAGAAGGCACATTTACTTTTGTTTCTGAAAGTTTGGATCTTTCAGGATTCTCTTTGCCTGAGTGATTTCAGCTGTTGGTGTGGGTAGATCATTGCAAACCTCGGGTTAGAGAGAGGAGGGTCAGCCCCAGTCACAGCGCTGCGTGTACCTTGCTGGCTGCGCTGAGGGCGGCTCAAAAGGTGGTGGATGGGCAGTGGGTGACTCTCCCATAGCAAATGGAGTCTCTTATCACTGACTGAAATCTTCCTGTAATAAAGGCATCCTTGTATTTTAGTTCTAACATACATTTCGCATTCTAAAACCAGGCAAGCATATGTATATGCGTGTGTTTGGTGTGGGCTTGTGCACATAAGCCAAGATACATATGCCCATCTAGGCTCAGATATATCACAGAGACTCCTTTGCTGTCTGTGGAGTCTGGTGTTTTATTGTTTCATAAAACTACCTTAATTACATTTCTCCAAAGATAAGATAAACAGGACCCTTCTTTTCTAACCGTTGCTTATCAGAAGTATTTTGTCGAACTGGCATCCAGAGTAAGCTTTCGAGAGTGGATGGAAATGCATTAATTTTTATTTTGGTTCTTCAGTTGCACTTAGCATCTGACAAGAGTTGATTTAAATATTACATGATTCTATCTTTAATGTTCAAAAAAGATTGGTGAGAAAGACAAAACTGTTTAATTTAAACTAATGTATGCCTGACTCTGGTCAGATTGATCACTGTTTCGGGTTTTGATGGGTTTTGCCCTTCTGTTGCTTGTCCTCTCAAGCTGGTTTTTCACTGTGAAATTATTTTAGTTCGGTGGNTTACCTAAAAACATTAATGTTCATAAGTCAAACTATATTAGAAAAAAAGGCGAATTTCATAGATTAATATCAAAATCCTAGGTGGCACTTGCCAGGTCATATACTTAACAAGGCTGTAAGAGAGACCTACTTATCACCACTCTACATATAAAATAAGGTGTTTTAATTTTCCTTTAACCTTAGAGACAGTATCTGAGCAAAACAGTAATAATAGCATTAAGTGTTCATTTCACCACTTGCATCAGCAATATTTGTGTGTAACCTTTCAGAGCTGAAATCCCCAAAACTGTAGTTAGGGTTCCAGGACACAAATGCCTCCCTCACTCTTTTTAAATCGCCGTGCAACACCTGATGGGCGATGGGATTTGGCTAGCGAAGTCTGAGCTGCAGCTGTTCGAGATCCGTAATTGTAAAACACAAGAACAGGAGAGGAACGCGGCAATGGTGATGTGTTTTAATCGCGGCAAAACTGTAATTGTTGCTTGCACACCCAGATGGAGCCTGAAATGTAATTTTCCTCAAATTAAGAGTAGTTAAAATAGCAAGGCGGGGAAGGCAGTCTGGCCGGGCTGCAGGAGAGAGCGGGGGCCGTGCGGCATAGAGAGAGAACTGCGAGCTTGTTCTGCCTTTCTCGGGCTCGCTGGATGAATCCTCCGCCACCATCACCCTCGACCCGAGAAGCCCTTCTTTCGATTACTTTCTGTGTTTGTATCCGCGTCTTATTTTATAACTGAAGTTCGCTTGGTGCAGTTAACAGCACTGCCCTCTCCTCCCTTTCTCTAACTCATCGGTTCATAACGAGAGTTCGTTTTACATTTCCTAAAGCAGAGATACGCAAAGGTCTCTTTCCCATTTAAGGCGGGTGGGGGGGG